>OY755246.1:75942422-75963020 GCA_963576725.1 Azorinus chamasolen
AAATACTTGGCACATTTTACAAAAACACATCACTACAGTAAACCCCATCTAAACCTGAAGCTCCTAGAGAGGTTTCTGCATGACTTTCAGCTGCCACCTGTCTCCAAGGCCGATATTTATACTACATGGTTACGTCCGATTATGAGCGGCTTAACTGTGCTCCTCCCCCGTTTTTTTTTATAAAGTAAATATTTGAATTACATTAAAATTCATTCCAATTATAAAAAACACACGTTACCCGGTAAATATTGCAACTATTTTCAGTAACCTTTTAAAAAATTATATTCTTATTTTTTAATTAGAGCGTGGGAGCAAAGGATTTTATTTGCAAAGCTCAGTAATAAAACTAAATATATATTGTTCTTATTTACTTAAACTGAATATTTAAATTAATACTATTGTTCACATCTCCTCGGACAGTTATTACTGTCGATTCAGTTTATAGATAATTAGAAGATTAAACGAGACTTACCTGTAAGTTGAAGTTTGATCGAGATTCTCCGAAGCACAAAGACATGATGATGAGCTCATTTGAGATAGGCTTATCTGCCCTCACAGGTCATTATTTAAAGCTGCTGCGAGTGAACACCAGGAACAGAGAGTATCAAAACTAATATTATGCGTGAACTAAAGTGACACATAAATGACACAAGGTCATGCCTTTTACATTTATCCATGAGTAAATGTTAAACTCAGGGAGGGTATATTGGGTGGGCAAATGAGCTCATCATCATGTGCTTCGGAGAATCTCGATCAAACTTCAACTTACAGATAAGTATCGTTTAATCTTCTACTTCTCCTTCAGCACAAAGCCATGTGATGGCTCATCTGAGATTTTAAAGAGTGTTTACGATCAGCTGGAAAAAACAGAGCTATGGCTGCAATTGATATTGCTATATGTATAGTATTATTAAATTTTCCCCACCAAAATGCATGTAGATACGGTGGCACTGTATTTGGAATTGCAGCAGATCAGATGAGACATAACGTTAGCAGGCTAAGGGATCACCGATGTAACTTTATTCCTGTCTATTATGCCTCAAATGTGTCCTTTAAATAGAGACAGGCTTGGCTTTTTTCTTTTAAAATATATAACCACGTTATTATGAGCATGGGCATTATAGTAAACGGAAGTCAGATGCTCTTTCTGTCGTATATGTCCATGTACTTTATGCATAAAAAGAAACAGACCTAAGTTATATAATCTAGTTCATAAGTTATACATGATCTAGTTCAGGATGCAAGGTAAGTTATACATGATCTAGTTCAGGATGCAAGGTAAGTTATACATGATCTAGTTCAGGATGCAAGGTAAGTTATACATGATCTAGTTCAGGGTGCAAGGTAAGTTATACATGATCTAGTTCAGGATGCAAGGTAAGTTATATATGATCTAGTTCAGGGTGCAAGGTAAGTTATACATGATCTAGTTCAGGGTGCAAGGTAAGTTATACATGATCTAGTTCAGGATGCAAGGTAAGTTATACATGATCTAGTTCAGGGTGCAAGGTAAGTTATACATGATCTAGTTCAGGATGCAAGGTAAGTTATATATGATCTAGTTCAGGGTGCAAGGTAAGTTATACATGATCTAGTTCAGGATGCAAGGTAAGTTATACATGATCTAGTTCAGGATGCAAGGTAAGTTATACATGATCTAGTTTAGGATGCAAGGTAAGTTATACATGATCTAGTTCAGGGTGCAAGGTAAGTTATACATGATCTAGTTCAGGGTGCAAGGTAAGTTATACATGATCTAGTTCAGGATGCAAGGTAAGTTATACATGATCTAGTTCAGGGTGCAAGGTAAGTTATACATGATCTAGTTCAGGATGCAAGGTAAGTTATACATGATCTAGTTCAGGATGCAATGTAAGTTATACATGATCTAGTTCAGGGTGCAAGGTAAGTTATACATGATCTAGTTCAGGATGCAAGGTAAGTTATACATGATCTAGTTCAGGATGCAAGGTAAGTTATACATGATCTAGTTTAGGATGCAAGGTAAGTTATACATGATCTAGTTCAGGGTGCAAGGTAAGTTATACATGATCTAGTTCAGGGTGCAAGGTAAGTTATACATGATCTAGTTCAGGATGCAAGGTAAGTTATACATGATCTAGTTCAGGATGCAAGGTAAGTTATACATGATCTAGTTCAGGATGCAAGGTAAGTTATACATGATCTAGTTCAGGATGCAAGGTAAGTTATACATGATCTAGTTCAGGGTGCAAGGTAAGTTATACATGATCTAGTTCAGGATGCAAGGTAAGTTATACATGATCTAGTTCAGGGTGCAAGGTAAGTTATACATGATCTAGTTCAGGATGCAAGGTAAGTTATACATGATCTAGTTCAGGATGCAAGGTAAGTTATACATGATCTAGTTCAGGATGCAAGGTAAGTTATACATGATCTAGTTCAGGATGCAAGGTAAGTTATACATGATCTAGTTCAGGATGCAAGGTAAGTTATACATGATCTAGTTCAGGATGCAAGGTAAGTTATACATGATCTAGTTCAGGATGCAAGGTAAGTTATACATGATCTAGTTCAGGATGCAAGGTAAGTTATACATGATCTAGTTCAGGGTGCAAGGTAAGTTATACATGATCTAGTTCAGGATGCAAGGTAAGTTATATATGATCTAGTTCAGGGTGCAAGGTAAGTTATACATGATCTAGTTCAGGATGCAAGGTAAGTTATATATGATCTAGTTCAGGATGTAAGGTAAGGTAAGCACTTCAGCGAGAATCACAGAGAAATAGATAAAATGTGTAAATCAAATTCAAATACAAGTATCACAGTTGTGTGAGACCTGTCAATAGTTCCAAATACACATATCACAGTTGTGTGAGACCTGTCAATAGTTCCAAATACAAATATCACAGTTGTGTGAGACCCTGTCAATAGTTCCAAATACAAATATCACAGTTGTGTGAGACCTTGTCAATAGTTCCAAATACAATTATCACAGTTGTGTGAGACCCTGTCAATGTATGTAGTTCCAAATACAAATATCACAGTTGTGTGAGACCTTTTCAATAATTCCAAATACAAATATCACAGTTGTGTGAGATCCACTCAATAGTTCTAAATACAAATATCACAGCTGTATGAGACCCTGTCAATAGTTCTAAATACAAATATCACAGTTGTGTGAGACCCAGTCAATAGTTCTAAATACAAATATCACAGCTGTATGAGACCCTGTCAATAGTTCTAAATACAAATAGCACAGTTGCGTGAGACCCAGTCAGTCAATAGTTCTAAATACAAATATCACAGTTGTATGAAACCCAGTCAATAGTTCCAAATACAAATATCAACGTTGTACATTGTATGAGACCCAGTCAATAGTTCTAAATACAAATATCACAGCTGTATGAGACTCTGTAAATAGTTCCAAATACAAATATCACAGCTGTATGAGACCCTGTCAATAGTTCTAAATACAAATAGCACAGTTGTGTGAGACCCTGTCAATAGTTCCAAATACAAATATCACAGCTGTATGAGACCCTGTCAATAGTTCCAAATACAAATAGAACAGCTGTGTGAGACCCAGTCAATAGTTCCAAATACGAATATCACAGTTGTGTGAGATCCTGTCAATGATATTCACGTGTATTGAATTGATTCCTGTCTACCATGATTCACGTGTAGCCTTCAAAAGTAGATATGTCCTTGGCTTTAAATCTTAAAACTCACCATACTATTAGTGTTTATATCTGCATTTTCAACTAGTGTAGACCCATATAAGTTCGAAAAGGAGTCTTTCCTTGGTCTTTTTGTTTTAACCCGTCTCGTGTTATTAGTGAACATGTCTGCATTTGCAAATAGTATAGATGCATTTGAGACAGTTCCTTGTGGAGCTGCTGTCCATATAGGTATGCACATTTAGCCATTATAGTTATGTGGTTACAATAGATCCAACTTTAGGTTGATTGATCTAATCGCAATATTCATGGTGGATGCATTTTTATTTGGATGTTCAGCATTACTATATATTCATAGAGGATGCATTCCTATTTGGATGTTCAGCATGACTCAATATTCATAGAGGATGAATTCCTATTTGGATGTTCAGCATGACTCAATATTCATAGAGGATGCATTCTTATTAAGATGTTCAGCATGACTCAATATTCATAGTGGATGCATTCTTATTAAGATGTTCAGCATGACTCAATATTCATAGAGGATGCATTCTTATTAAGATGTTCAGCATGACTCAATATTCAAAGTGGATGCATTCCTATTTGAATGTTCAGCATGAGAAGGGTTAAACGTATATTGTTGAATGTCTTCATAGCAGGCTAAAGCGAATGTTCCATGTGCCGTATCTTTGCATATACTTTATACAGAAAACAACAATAAATTAGAAGATAGATTACATAATCTAGTTGAGAATATAATGTAAGTTATATTCAGTCACAGAGAAATAAATACAGATTGCATTTCAAACACAAGTATTATATATGTACATTACAACATATGCTGTGGCCACTTTTCAGAATCGTCCTTTCGAGATTTACATTTAAAATATAATTTGAACCAGACATCGGTCGATAAAGTATCCAAGATGTTTCTCACTCAGTAATAGTTTCCCCAAAACGAATCGGCAGTGAATGAATCTTCTGGTTAGAATTCAAAACAGAGAATGAATTTAAACGGTTTAACTACGTGTTTAAATGCAAATGGGGGAGGGGATGGGGCTGGGTGATGGGGGAAGGTGTGGGACTGGATGATGAGGGAGGGGATGGGGCTGTGTGCAAAAGTGGTTTAACTAAACTCTGCGGGGAGGGCCAGTGATGACATCTGGACCCAGATGAGACATTGGGGTAACTCAACATCTGATCAGAATCCAAACTCATTGGCAGTGTAATCGTCTCTTCAAGACGGGTTTAGTATTTGAATACGCATATCTATCTGTATAATATTATATCTATCGTGATACGTTGTCAAACATACTTTTGTGAACGTTTGTATAACATTAGATACAGATTGCGCGGAAGCTGCGTATTTAAGATATTTACAAACAGCGTAGACCCAGGTCGAGGGGCTCATGAGATAATCTGGGCTGTTTGTCATAATATCCCTTTCCTCAGCGACCAGTTTTGAAATACGCGTTTTGTTTAATAAATATTCAGAAAGGGACAAGTCAGTTTTCCTTATTCAGCAGATTGAAGACTAAAGCATACTACAAAACCAGTTACACTAGTATGATGTTCATGAATGACTTTAAGCCATTGCCGCTGTGTGTGGAATAGTATGCAGATAGTGTAAACGCATATCAAATTACTCAATTCGGGATAGGGACCTGCACTGTTTGCTTAAAAACTTATTTCAAATCTCATATTAATGAGCTAATTCTTGCAGAATAATAGTAAAACACTCGACTATTCGAACACCCAAATACATATCATTATTGATCTCTAAGACAGGTGACAGCTTTATGCAGGGTGTTTTCTCTCCAATAATTAGGCACCTGCCTAAAAGTGTTTAAAGTTTTCTATACTGAAATTTGAAACTATCGAGATTTACTGTATTTGTTAAACAACGCAATGAAATACTATTGTGTCCCAATACTATTGAATTTATATTGATGTGTTATGATAATAAAAACAAATTGATTTGGTGTCGCCATACCAACATATTTGGATTGCACCCAGTTATAGCGTACAACTGCATATTTGGAGTGCACCCAGTTATAGCGTACAGCTGCATGTTTGGACTGCAACCAGTTATAGCGTACAACTGCATGTTTGGACTGCAACCAGTTATAGTGTACAACTGCATGTTTGGACTGCAACCAGTTATAGCGTACAACTGCATGTTTGGACTGCAACCAGTTATAGCGTACAACTGCATGTTTGGACTACAACCAGTTATAGCGTACAACTGCATGTTTGGACTGCAACCAGTTATAGCGTACAACTGCATGTTTGGACTGCAACCAGTTATAGCGTACAACTGCATGTTTGGACTGCAACCAGTTATAGCGTACAACTGCATGTTTGGACTGCAACCAGTTATAGCGTACAACTGCATGTTTGGACTGCAACCAGTTATAGCGTACAACTGCATGTTTGGACTGCAACCAGTTATAGCGTACAACTGCATGTTTGGACTGTAACCAGTTATAGCGTACAACTGCATGTTTGGACTGCAACCAGTTATAGCGTACAACTGCATATTTGGACTGCACCAGTTATAGCGTACAACTGCATGTTTACTCTTTAAACCCTGAATTATCAAAGTGGAATGGTCTATCCGAGTTTAACCATAGAGTCCACTGAGTAGGAAAGGCTTATATTCGCTAGACAAACGGTGCAAACCCTGATCAGAGGGCTCCTCTAGAATCCCTCTGATCTGGGTCTACATAGAGTAGAGTGCAAATGACAGTTAAATGGTTTCCGTGGTGGATTTAATGTCTGCTTAAAGATGGATCTGGGCCTTAACCCATTACCTCATAGGCTATTTTTAGATACAACCTCTTTGAATTAATCTACCGAAAAGGAGCATTAACTAAAGGAAAGGAAACTGTTAAAAATTTGTAGTTTGAAACCATTGTGATAAATAGAGCATTTGCTCCTAGAGGAGCAAATGCTCTATTTATCACAATGATTTCATAAAGTGAATTTTACAGAGTCGTCAAAAGTCGTCAATATGAGGGAATGGGTTAAAGATCGAGCTGGTGCAATTTTGACTGCTTCCGATTTGAAAAAAAACCCAAACCTTTTGAGACACCACCGACCGACTGTCAAACACTGTGGGTCATGGTGGTACCTAGAGTCACTCGATGTCCAACACTGTGGATCATGGTGGTACCTAGAGTCACTCGATGTTCAACACTGTGGATCATGGTGACTGTCAAACACTGTGGATCATGGTTGGTGGTACCTAGAGTCACTCGATGTCCAACACTGTGGATCATGGTGACTGTCAAACACTGTGGATCATGGTGACTGTCAAACACTGTGGATCATGGTGACTGTCAAACACTGTGGATCATGGTGACTGTCAAACACTGTGGATCATGGTGACTGTCAAACACTGTGGGTCATGGTGGTACCTAGAGTCACTCGATGTCCAACACTGTGGATCATGGTGACTGTCCAACACTGTGGATCATGGTGGTACCTAGAGTCACTCGATGTCTTATCTGGATCCAAGCTGCTTGTAAATGCGAGTCAAATCGTAATAAAGCTGGACAAGACTTAATTGTACTGGGTGACCTCTGAGTAAAGTGCATTCCTAAAAGTACCAATTTCCTGTGAACTTTGTGTTTGCATTTATTTTAAACACACTGTACATGTAAACATTTATTGTTCAGTTAAATTGTAAATGTAAATATTTATTGTTCAGTTATAATGCGCAATACAGTAAAGATATTTGAGGCACTGTTCAATCTATGTAATTTGTTTAGAATTTCTGCGATGTGCTACTAAACACCTGTAGCGCACGTAGCACCACTGTGTCTGAGCGCTATACCAATTTACACCATCTCAGATATTGTATTGCTGAGTATAGAAAACAATTTATATTTTTGCTGAAAGGGGAAATGTATCTCTTCTGATGCCACTGTCGCATCTGCGATTAAATATGCAGTTTGGATCTAGATAAGACATCGAGTAACTCGGCCTTCCATCAAGATCCAAACTGTTTGCTGGTGAGATATGTGTTTTCAAAAGAAATGGGAGAAAATTAAACAAACGAAACTTTCAGCAAACGACATTTTTTTCAGGCGACACTATTTGTAGACGACTATATTTTGCAGCGAACGAGTAAATATTGTTTCAGTAGTCTACAGTAGTGTGACATGCAGAAAAAAAGATTAATCATGAAATAGATATAAAGAACATGTAACGCACTGTCGAAGTTGCTATTAACGTTTTCGATACCAACTTAGTTTGTAGAGTAGTTGCTTTTGAAACCAGAGATCAATATTTAGAACCCAGGCCGGATCTTTCTACAGGTGTATTAATTACATGTATTATAAAACAACACTATTGACAACCTCATTTATCGGTCGGCTGCTGAGCACTTTGCTAGCAGTGGTTGGTTCATTATCAGGCTGCTGAGCACTTTGCTAGCAGTGGTTGGTTCATTATCAGGCTGCTGAGCACTTTGCTAGCAGTGGTTGGTTCATTATCAGGCTGCTGAGCACTTTGCTAGCAGTGGTTGGTTCATTATCAGTTAGCGGTCGGCTGCTGAGCATATTGCTAGCAGTGGTTGGTTCATTATCAATTAGCGGTCAGCTGTCGATCACTGTGTTAGGACTGGTTGATCCATTATCAGTTAGCGGTCGGCTTCTGAACATAGTCATAGTATTAGTTGATCCATTATCAGGCTGCTGAACATGGTGCTAGCACTGGTTGATTCATTATCAGTTAGCGGTCGACTTCTGAACATAGTGATAGCACTAGTTGATCCATTATCAGGCTGCTGAACATGGTGCTAGCACTGGTTGATTCATTATCAGTTAGCGGTCGGCTTCTGAACATAGTGCTAGCACTAGTTAATCCATTATCATGCTGCTGAACATAGTGCTAGCACTGGTTGATCCATTATCAGGCTGCTGAACATAGTGCTAGCACTGGTTGATCCATTATCAGGCTGCTGAACATAGTGCTAGCACTGGTTGATCCATTATCATGCTGCTGAACATAGTGCTAGCACTGGTTGATCCATTATCATGCTGCTGAACATAGTGCTAGCACTGGTTAATCCATTATCAGGCTGCTGAACATAGTGCTAGCACTGGTTGATCCATTATCAGGCTGCTGAGCACAGTGCTAGCACTGGTTGATCCATTATCATGCTGCTGAACATAGTGCTAGCACTGGTTAATCCATTATCAGGCTGCTGAACATAGTGCTAGCACTGGTTGATCCATTATCATGCTGCTGAACATAGTGCTAGCACTGGTTAATCCATTATCAGGCTGCTGAACATAGTGCTAGCACTGGTTGATCCATTATCAGGCTGCTGAACATAGTGCTAGCACTGGTTGATCCATTATCAGGCTGCTGAGCACAGTGCTAGCACTGGTTGATCCATTATCATACTGCTGAACATAGTGCTAGCACTGGTTGATCCATTATCATACTGCTGAACATAGTGCTAGCACTGGTTGATCCATTATCAGGCTGCTGAGCACAGTGCTAGCACTAGTTGATCCATTATCAGGCTGCTGAACATAGTGCTAGCACTAGTTGGTCCATTATCATACTGCTGAACATAGTGCTAGCACTGGTTGATCCATTATCATACTGCTGAACATAGTGCTAGCACTGGTTGATCCATTATCATACTGCTGAACATAGTGCTAGCACTGGTTGATCCATTATCAGGCTGCTGAGCACAGTGCTAGTACTGGTTGATCCATTTTCAGGGTATTGTTACTGGGTGTATGTTAAAATCAGATAACCCAATGAGAATCATACTATACCCGAGTTACCCTAAATCAGATACATGTACATTGCACAATGGTTGGCAACCTATGCACAAAAACTACATGTACTTACTTATTGGTGATTTGTTTGTTTGTGCTGATTTACGTCCGCTGCTGCTCACTATGGGCTAATTGGACGCCCCAGAGAGAGGGGAGAGGATACAGAGAAACCTGGGCGCGATGCCCTACTCTTATTATCGACTGAGTTTCTCTGGTTCTTTTAGATGCCCAGTGTAAAGCACTGATACACCAGACCTCGGTTTATAGTCTCGTCCGAAGGACTTGTCTTGGACTTATTGGTGAACACTTCTTTTAGGGATATGTATGAAAGCTTAATTAATACAGTAAAAAATACCAAAACACTACTCATGTATACAAAACCCGTAGGCGCAATTTGTAGAAACCATGGACTTAATCCTCATTTTTATGCAGACGACTCTCAGCTATAGTTATCATTTGAACCCATTGACACTACTACACAAGTGGAAGTTATAACCTGTCTAAACGATGTTGTCTCCTGGATGCACCATAATATGCTAAAACTAAATGCAGATAAAACAGAACTTGTACTGTTTAACTCCAAACGTAATGCAGAACGTGTATCAAACATAGAAATCAAAATTGAAGATGGTGAGATAAAACTATCAACGTGGGTACGAAATTTGGGGGCATTCCTTGATTCCAACTTGAACATGGACCAGCAGGTGAATTATGTGTGTAGGTCTTGTTATACCCAGCTACGGCAAATAGGTCATATCAGAAAATATCTTACCATTGATGCTACCAAAACCCTAGTAAATTCTCTTGTTACATCCAGACTTGACTATTGTAACTCCCTGCTTTTTGGTCTACCAAAGACAACTTTGAACAAACTGCAGACTTCCAAAATGTTGCAGCTCGTATCATTACCAGGACTTCACGTTTTGACCACATACATGTAACACCAGTGTTAAAGGAACTTCACTGGCTCCATAAGCCTAATACTGATAAACCTGATTAACTGGTAACCCGACATCCAGCCTATACATGTACGTAATTTATTAATCATATTGATGAGATAATAGTATCAAGGGAAAAAGTGGGGACATTCGGTTTTTGGCTCAGAAATAGAAGCGCCCTACAGTAAACCTCAGCCTGCCGAGCAAACTGTTATTGGTAGAAAATGTCCTCCACTCCACTGTCAGAGCTGATGTGTCTTGCATTGCTTTTCAACAAAACGAACAGAATATCAAACAGTTTGGATCCTGATGAGTCGCAGAGTTACTCGGCGTCTCATCTGGATCCAAACTGTTTGTATATGTAATCACTCACCCGCTAGCAGCAGGCTAAATGTTACTGATGATATGATATCCCAGCTATCAAGTCAAGGGGTCATGTTATGACCTGACATAAATAACACGTGTGTAATTTGTTATTCATAATATTCACCTATAACAATAGGACATTCTTTTATCATAGAAGCGCCTTACCTTAATAATGGTATGATATCCCAGCTATCCAGTCACAATAATCCGTTTATGACCTGAAATAAATAACATAATATTATGTGTAATAATGTAATGTGATATTCATAATATACATCTACAACACTAATAAATTCATAGAATACAGTAATAATGATATGATATACCATCTAGGCAGTCGCAATAATCAATTTATGACCTGGAAAGGAACACGTACGCAACAAACAAGATGGAAACCATGCTTATGTGCACGTTTTCAAACTAACAAATCCAATTGAATTGGCTGATTCACTATGCTATAGAAGAAGCATATAAGTGTGAATCATATTAATTGTTTATTCTATCAGTACGTTTTTCTACGTCTTTGCAAACTGAGTTGACCTGCAAAAGACGACCCCTTGGAGTAGATCCCGTAGGAACATCTGATCCGGGTCTGTCCTGTTTGCTGATGGAATTACGTGGATATAATTCTACAGATTCAACAATGGCCAACACGTCTCCATTTGCTATTACATGTATAACAATTAATAATATTCACGATGCCATTATTCTTACATGAATATTCGTGGAGTAAACAGTACAGTTAGCGTGTCAATTTCGTTAGGCTTATTTCCATAACTACAGTTAGCTTGTCAATTTCGTTAGGCTTATTTCCATAACTGCAGTTAGCGTGTCAATTTCGTTAGGCTTATTTCCATAACTACAGTTATCGTGTCAATTTCGTTAGGCTTATTTCCATAACTACAGTTAGCGTGTCAATTTCGTTAGGCTTATTTCCATAACTACAGTTAGCTTGTCAATTTCGTTAGGCTTATTTCCATAACTGCAGTTAGCGTGTCAATTTCGTTAGGCTTATTTCCATAACTACAGTTAGCGTGTCAATTTCGTTAGGCTTATTTCCATAACTACAGTTAGCTTGTCAATTTCGTTAGGCTTATTTCCATAACTGCAGTTAGCTTGTCAATTTCGTAAGGCTTATTTCCATAACTGTCAAGTTCTTTTCAATGTATATTTTTTCTTTTATTCAATCATTAAAAATTAACTCTTTTGTCGCCAAAGTTCTAATTGTTGACCGCAACACAAAAGTGTTAAAACATTTCGGTGAAATGAAGAATTGAAAAAAATATATGTACATTCCAAGGGGATAACTACATACACAGCACTAGAGGTGGGGCTGCACGGGGAAGTCCCTGATCATACACTATCCGTTTAAGTGGGGTCTGGTCTGGCTTTGCACTATTTGCCGAGGTGCAATTTGGGGACAATGGCAGTGAACAGACATTGTAGAAAATGCATGTCGTCATTTGACATTTGGTATGTATATTTCAAAGGTTCATAATAATTATGTCCAAGTTCGCTTGCTCAATAATGTATGACAAACTAATCTACTTTTCAAACTAATTGCTGAACAAACTGTGCCTTATCTTGCAGGATTAATCTGAACTGTGGTTTGCAACAAGGCCATATTAACCCGTTCCCTCATAGAACCGTATTCTAACGACTTTGCAAACAGAGTAGACCCAGACCATACAGCCCCTGTAGGAGCTACTGTAAGAGTTGTCTCATCAGACCTGTTCTGTTTGCTTTCACAATTCTACAGTTTCTGCTTTAGCCTTGTATCCATATGTTCACGTGCCGTTATAAAAATTCATCTAATCGATATCACCTTAGTTTTTGCCCAAACAACAATTTCCGTTGAATTTTTTCATTATGAAAATGAAGCTAATGAATATGTATTAAGTAATCAAGTCATACATGTATGCCTAAATGTTCATTATGGCAAGTGTCGATGACTGTTAGGTACAGGACAGACTATCGATGTAGTGCAAATGTATGTCGCTTATTTGGTTTGAGTTTTAAATCAGTATACATTTCTTAACCCTTTAACCTGATAGAGGCGCCTTTTCACAAATCTGCAAACAGAGTAGACCCAGATTAGACGGTGCCTGTATGGTATGTTCTGTTTGTTTATTGGATACTATGGCTCTGATATTATAGTTAATATTTTCTGTTCATTTATCATTGCAAAGATATAGCTAATTAATAGTCATGATATCCTTTTTTCTTGCATAAATATTCATAAGGTAATTGGTTACTTTATCTGTAAACTATAACAAAAACTGCATGTATGGTCAATTGCCACCTTTTTCTTTAGCTCTTTTCCTGCCAAAATCGCATCTGTAATTACCTGTGCAAACAGTTTGGGTCCAGATGAGATACCGAGTAACTCGGCGTCTCATCTGGATTCTCACTGTTTGTTTTTGTGTTGTTTTAAAAAAGAAATGTAAAATATAATGAAATCGTAGCAGACGACATAGGTTGCAGACGACAGATGCCGACAGTGAAATAGTAAACTGGGACGTAGATCTAGATAAGAGGAACGCTTTCTTGTAGACCTAGATAAGAGGAACGTTGTGACAAGAAGACCTAATTAAGAGGAACGCTTTGACGTAGACCTAGATAGGAGGAACGCTGTGAAGTAAATCTAGATAAGAGGAACGTTGTGACGTAGACCTAGACAAGAGGGACGCTGTGACAAATAGGCCTAGATAAGAGGAACGTTTTAACGTAGACCTTGATAAGATTAACGCTGTGGCGTAGACATAGACAAGGTAGACCTAGATAAGAGGAACGTTTTAATGTAGACCTAGATAAGAGTAACGTTGTGGCGTAGACCTAGACAATGTAGACCTAGATAAGAGTAACGCTGTGACGTAGACCTAGATAAGGTAGACCTATACAGATAAAAGGAACGCTGTGACGTAGACCTAGATAGGAGGAACGCTGTGACGTAGACCTAGATAAGAGTAACGCTTTGACGTAGACCTAGATAGGAGGTACGCTGTGACGTAGACCTAGATAAGAGTAACGCCTTGACGTAGACCTAGATAAGAGGAACGCTGTGACGTAGACCTAGATAAGAGTAACGCTTTGACGTAGACCTAGATAAGAGTAACGCTTTGACGTAGACCTAGATAAGGTAGACCTATATAGATAAGAGGAACGCTGTGACTTAGACCTAGATAAGAGGAACGCTTTGACGTAGACCTAGATAAGAGGACGCTGTGACGTAGACCTAGATAAGAGGAACGCTGTGACGTAGACCTAGATAAGAGTAACGCTGTGACGTAGACCTAGGTAAGGTAGACCTATACAGATAAGAGGAACGTTGTGACGTAGACCTAGGTAAGAGGAACGCTTTGACGTAGACCTAGATAAGAGTAACGCTGTGACGTAGACCTAGATAAGATAGACCTATATAGATAAGAGTAACGCTGTGACGTAGACCTAGATAAGAGAAACGTTGTGACATATACCTAGATATGTGGAATGTTGTGACAACTGCTTCATGTTTTCCATTAAGAAAACTTATGGACTAAATCCTGCTAAGGAGAAGTAGATTCGCACAAAATACGTATGTGGACCAGTTCACTTAAATATATGAGTCTAATGGGTTATATTCGCTTACACATGTGATTTGCATTACTTGGGATGTTTTTAATCAATGCTGCCAAATTGCACCACGACAAACAGTGCAGTCCTATGCAGATCAGGAGACATCGGTTCTTGGTCTACTATGCTTGCAAAGATATAGAAAGCCATAATGGGTCAATGCTCATTGTTGATAAAAGGATTCATTCTAATATTTCCTTTTACTTAATATTTCCCCCTGTTGTATATTCCTGTAAAATAATGGCATCATGAATATTTATTAAGTATTTCTTTATAATGGTATAATATAGGCACAGTATTTGTGTTACTGGTTGAAACTGAAGAGACAGATCTGTTATAATTCCATAAGCAAACACAGCTTACCTTGATAAGACGGCTCCTACATAAGCCATCTGTTGAACCGTATATGTCACGGATCGAATATGTAACACGAGTGAAAAATTCGACCGAATATGCCACACGTGTGATATATTCGGTCGAAAATTACACGCGCATCAAACGAATATGGTACATAAAATGTGATATATTCGCGTGGCTTAAGATTTTTATATGCACACCAAAACGAATATGTTACACCCACAAAGTGGACACAAAAAACGAAAATGGCAACGAGTACATCACATTTGTTAATTGTTATGTTTTGAAAAACACGTTTTTGTTTTAAACAATCACATTATATTGAAATATTATCTATACCACTAAGTGTTTTTGGCTCATCATCATCATCATCATCATCATCATCATCATCATCATCATCATCATCATCATAATCACCACCATCACCATCATCATCATCATCATCTTGAAAACTTGCATTAATTCAAACCCAATTATGTAGTTTGTAATTGCCAAGATCGAAGAACCCTTTAGAGAATTATTTCGGTTAGTGGGTAATCATAAGCGGAAAATCTATGTAAGACCAGATATTCAACTGAGTAATCGAAATCCCGTCAGTGTTCGTTTTCTGCTTATGAAGGCAGGTAGAAACAGGGGTGTCGCATTAGCTACTAAACAGATGATACAATACCAAAGATAGGAAAATGCCTGGCATCGTTTGCTTATGAGTTGCATTAACTGGTATGATGTTATCGACATTACGTATTCGCGACAGTGAGATCAAAATGACAAAAGAAGGTAGTCAAATGAAACTGTTCATAACGTGTTCAAAACAATTTTGACAACGATATTATATATTGAAATAACATGTTTCTTTGAAATCACTGTTCAGAGTTATATCAGTTTCCTGTTTGTAATATGAGTGTCATTTACTGATACGTTATCGACATTACATATTTGCCGCAGGGATATTAAAATTGCAAATAAATTTAGTCACATGAAACTTTACAAATATGCTTAAAATAATTACATGTATGACTTCGTTATTATATAGAAATTACATGTATGACAATGCTGTTTAATTCGTTGAAATCACTGTTCAGAGCTGTATCAGTTTCTTGTTTATTACAGTTATGAAACTTTCGTCTGTTCTCTGAATTAGATACCCCTTTCCACATGAAAATCACTTTCAGTTATGCAGAAACAACAAGAACGATAAATAAAATGGTGATGAGTTGAATGTGACGATGATGGTGTTGTTGATAGTAATGGTCGTAATGAGGATATTTTTGGTGATGATGGTGATGGTGGTTGTGATGGTGAATGATGATAATGGTGATGACACGGATGATTATGATGATGATGGTGATGATGATTGTGGTGATTGTGAATGATGGTAATGCATTATTATTTATTTATAGACCAAGTCCAGACGACACAAGAATACCAACCTCCCTTTCAAATAGTGTACTGGTCATTATCCTAATGCCTGGAGTGGAGGGGTTAAGCGCTATTTAAATTGGTTTACCAGTGTGTGAAGCGTAAGGTGTATCTGGGTTACATTTATCTAAACCTTTGTGATAAAGGTGTACTGGAAAACACAGGTGTAAAGCTAAAACAGCACACAACATGAAGTACTAAGATTAAAATCCACAAAGTGACATATCTGTTTTAATGCAATTGAATAGTGAAAATTGTCTCAAGGGTAACAACCTGTGGATTATAAATATACTGTTTGTAGTATTTGTATTATGTGGGATAATGTTCTAGTTTAATCTATCAACTACGCAGGTAGTTGCTTAATACAGGGTAAATACAGCTTCTATAAGAGCTCTCTGCATTACATTTGCCCTGTATCAAGCTACCACCCATAATTAGACCTCTTTCAGGTGACCGCTTAAGACAGGTTCTACATCATTTAGATTCAAAGTGGACATTACTCAACTAATATGATTTGTGTCTCCTAAGAGATGCTTAGTGGAAGTCTACAGAATGCACAGCTAAACCTCATTAACTCAATACATCAAATGTCGTCCAGAATACGAATGTTATATATCACACAGTAAGCTGATTATGTCGTCCTTCTGTAAATAAAGTAATGTGGTTTTTACATACATTGATGAGGGTACGTGTAACCCACCTGGTTGAAGCGTTTGCAAAAGAGTAGATCACAATCAGACAGCAACACATTGATTTATATTATAGTATATCAATGAAGTTAATGGATAGTCGTGAAGTGATCAATACATGTATAAAAGGTGTCAACATGAGGCAGAAATGTAGCCCATTAATGCCCAGTGTTACTTTAAAGGGTCATGGACAACCAGTACTCGTATGTACGCAGATTAGGAGGTTCCCCCAGGAGCAGAGGCTACACTTTTTGCTGAACCCATCGATGTCAACAGCTGATACAATCAAATATGTTGGTTGTTGTTTCCCTTAAACAAGAAACAATGGATGGATTCCATACTATGATCTGGAGGGGTTTCCTTAAATAATGTAAGAATAAATTAGTTAAAAATGAACGAAAACAGTGTCAATAAACAGAATACAAAGGAACTGAATTAAAGATAAAAATATATTATAAATGATGGTTTTAATCCAAACGTTTAATGTAAGGAAAATGTGTTAGGATACCAATATAGAGGAATATAATTGAGGCGATCACTAAAGAAAAGTCTCTACTTGCAACGCGTTTAATTAAAAATGCCAAAATATTACATACATCATTGGTGTATATACATCATTGGTTTATATAAAGAAAAGAAGTATAAACCAATCGAAAAAACGATGAAGAAGACAAAAAAAATTCACGCGTTTGATATCGGCGACCCCGATGTTATACGCCGATATAGTAGTGTTTTATTCGGATTGTATTTTAGTTTAGTAACTTTCGACGTAGGCCTATATATTGTGTTGTATACAATAACAATGTACTGTCCATTTCAATTTACTAAATGTCACTGAATTTTAGTCGATATTTTTTTCATTTCGAGTCAGACTGACCTTAAATATATTTCATTTAATCGCATCGTTTTCTAGGAACTCCTATGCTAAATATCCCTCAATATCATTCAGTAACAAGTAATATGTGTTTTAAACAATCACATTATATTGAAATATTATCTATACCACAACGTGTTTCATAATGCCGAAAATGCATTTTCTACTTGCTATTTCGATCAGCTGTTTCTTTGCAAATGGCCGCTGTATGTATGGATCATGGAGCGTATCATTTTTCAACAGGGGTGAATTGGATACTGATATGAAATAAATGACGTAATTTCGTGTATGACGTCAACTTTTAAGAGCTATAATTACCCTTAGTTAAATTCGAAAGTTCCACTCGAAGTCAATCGTCCGCCATTTGCAATTTAAAAATGAACGTGTTTACAATGGGAAAACAGTGTTTTTATGCATGAAATATATATTTAAGAAATGAATGACGTGCTTCCGGTGTTCATGAGGTTATGCAACGCATAGCTTTACGAGCAAAGTTAGTGAAGCCCGAAGGGCTTCACGTGAATCTTTGCTCGTAAAGCTATGCGTTGCATAACCTCATGAACACCGGGAGCACGTCATTTATTTCTTATATTTATATTCCATTGTATTTCTTATATTTCAACGGATTTTTTTTAAATATTATATACCGGTCACGTAATAGCCGCTATCTAGGTCGTTGCCAGGTTCGTTTCTAACGTAGTAGGATCTCTATATATGGTATGAAAAATAGTCCCAAACACATATTATAAATATAGAATGAATATTTTAATCAGTAAATTGTCCAGCTATGTTTAAAGAAAAGATTATCGAGATATTTCAAATCATATATATTTACGAAATGTTGGTATTAAAGCATCTTCTTAAATGTAGGTCGCGGTGTCGAAGCCAGTTTACTCACCCGCCATGCTTGATCGAAAGCGGGTCACAACGTTGGATTTTATTCTCGGATTTTTCTTTGTTAACGGTAAGGACATTGACTTATTTATGCTTCACTCATTACTTGATAATATATATTGATACGCCACGGCTGTTAAAGTTGGAAATATTATGTATTCAAGCGATAATTCTCAGTAAGAAGATGCCACATTTCAAATTTTCAGGGCCGCTTGAACGGTAAAACACGGACAAAATGAAAATTTAGAAGCAATCCATTTTCTGTTTTGCGCTTAAAACTCATGGGGGCTCCAGTTAATGTCTGCTACACTTGATTCACACCCATTGACAACATGCTGTGTTGTATCATCATGTCAGTAAGTGGAGTGTTTATGTTTACATTGTCACGTATCGATTCCCCATTGATAAATCTTAAAATAGGTCATAACTGGGTCAGTACAGTATTACTCCGCGCTTACACAGCGGAATTCTGGGAAAAGGAGAACCGACTCAAACCGGTATTGAAATGAACGTTCATGGGAAAATGCAACTTTCTTTTTAGAATAAGGTTATATAAGGACGTTGCAGGGCGAATGTAAATATTTAAAGATGGATTCAAGGGAAATTCGGCACAGAGTTCCTGAAAAACGATGACACAAGTGGTTTAAATTTGATCTCGATCCGGTAAGAAATGAAAATCAAAGGCCTGAATGGCCATACTGGCTTTCGGGTTTGATATGGATATTAAGTGTAAGGGGAGAAATTGCTGTACACGTTAATAACAATAACGTCTTGGAATTGATAAAAGTATTAATAACAAAACATTTTTGTGAAACACTATGCCCCTGATTGTGACCAATATGAATTTGACACATTTAAATGTTATATGACCTTGATTTTAATATGCCCACCCCCATCCCCCAAAAAATAAATAAAAATGTTCGCCTCCGTAAGTTGCACAGGCATGCCAGGTTTGAAGTATGTATGTGCAATGGCTACAAAGTTATTGCCAACATTAAAGTTTGAGCCAAGCCAACAAACAGGGCAAAATATGGGGGCATAAAAATATGACAGACTGAAACAAAAGGAGCCATCTCATGATCTGCTGTTTATATATAGACATGCTTCTAGTTTCTACTATGGCCAAAAGAATATCTTAATTATATTCATGATGTCATTATTTCTTACATGAATAGTCATGAAGTAAAGGGTCAATTAATGCTTTCATGTCCAAAGCTGATGCAAAAACTGAAGCACAACATCAAAGTTATACAAAGGCTACCTATAATCCTACACATTTTTTGTTCAACTAATTCTTACACATAACATTTATTTTTCTATGTTCAGCACTCGTTTATTTTGAATAAATGTAATCTGCTTACAAACTGAAGGTAGACTGTTTTTATTTTTAATTACTAAGTAGATCCATACATACACTTACGGTAGTTGTTTGGAACCTGATGAAACTCAAATTCAGAACTACAGTCTGAAGTAGAGTTGTAATCTGGGAAAGACATTTCAACAAATTGCTACCTACTTTCGCTTTTACACGACACAAACGTCTTGAGCAAACGACAGTGTCGGCGACTCGGCGGTTACACGAATACACGGTACATAGAAGAGGCTCTATTTTCACAGTTGTTATTGACACTAGAATATAATTTGATTGAATATGTAATGAAAACCTTCTATGGATAATACTTACTTTGATAAGCCGATAGAACCCCGTGTTGTTACGGTTTTACTTCTTGTAAGACTTAGACTTGTGTTGAGGTTGGGGGCCATAGTCAAAACACGCTGTTCGATGCGTGATACATGTGTATATGGGAATTCCGAATTTCATTGGTTGATTATTTTAGATTTATTTGACCTTGTCCTTTATGAAACTTCCTATTTCTAATTTGAGTACGGGTCAAACGGAAATGACCGAATACGACGCAAAAGGCAGTTTGATTGGCTGAAGATGTAGGTCTATTTGCTGGTCAGTTACGAATGTGTATAAAAATGCAA
>OY755246.1:76649711-76837094 GCA_963576725.1 Azorinus chamasolen
TTTCCCTTTACTCTTTATGAAAGCGTGTTTACTTCTTGACTATTAATTGGATTGATTTTGACAATGGCACGTGAACACCGGCAATTTTGCCAAGACAGAAACAGCAGATTCAGATCTATATTATTTCATAATCAAACAGAACGTACCTTGGGTTACTCTTGCAAAGTCGTGGAAAAGCAGATTAGAGTTACGATGTATGCTACGTCTTGCAATACAAATACATACATGTACGTACATGATAATGTTATGGAAAGCTGCATGTGTGAATCATAACAGACAGATACTGTTATGATTTTGCATAATTTATCATGTATGAATTTTGTAACAGTACGAGTTTGGATTTGTTTCAGACGCTGTTTATTACCTAACATTATACATATGTTGGCTGTCCCACGTCAGAACCACACATATACAGTTCGTTCGCCAGTTCCGACGCACTTTTTACATTAATCGGTCAAACTAAATCAAAGCGCAGAAGAAAGAAAATATTAATGTACACACAGTTTGACATAAGTCTTAGCTTAAACATCCGTAAATATTAACTCGAAGTTGCATTCACTTTTTTGGCTGCAATACTTGTTTACATAGACCCTATTTCACCAGTTTCGAAGCACTTTCACCGGTTCCGGCGCATATCGTTTTTTAAGCCAATTCGTGAAAATACGTAAAGAGGCACCCAACGGGAAATTTCTGGATCACCAGTCCACAACAACTATCGCACCATAGACCAAAAAAAAGTATGAAAACTTAAAAAAAATATCTGATGTGTAACTGTCTAAGGTCTTATTTACTCAGTGAAAGTGTAAAATAGATGAATTTGTTATTTCTTTTATTGTTTTGATTCACAATTTGACTGTCCCCAGCACATATGTCACTCCTGTAACAAAGTTGCAAATTGCGAAAATAATAAAGGACCCCATAGTCTTCTGATAGTGATCTACTCCTATCCATGTTCTTATCCATAGAGCATCTAGAGATATTCTAAACTGATTGGAGGTAGCTGTAGTAGAAGACCTAAATGTAAGCCCATGTATGTACGTAATGTAAGCCCATGTATGTACGTAATGTAGGCCCGTGTATGTACGTAATGTAAGCCCATGTATGTACGTAATGTAAGCCCATGTATGTACGTAATGTAAGCCCATGTATGTACGTAATGTAGGCCCGTGTATGTACGTAATGTAGGCCCGTGTATGTACGTAATGTAAGCCCATGTATGTACGTAATGTAGGCCCAGGTATGTACGTAATGTAGGCCCATGTATGTACGTAATGTAAGCCCATGTATGTACGTAATGTAAGCCCATGTATGTATGTAATGTAAGCCCAGGTATGTACGTAATGTAAGCCCAGGTATGTACGTAATGTAGGCCCAGGTATGTACGTAATGTAGGCCCAGGTATGTACGTAGTGTAAGCCCATGTATGTACGTAATGTAAGCCCATGTATGTACGTAATGTAGGCCCAGGTATGTACGTAATGTAGTGTAAGCCCAGGTATGTACGTAATGTAGTGTAAGCCCAGGTATGTACGTAATGTAGTGTAAGCCCAGGTATGTACGTAATGTAGTGTAAGCCCAGGTATGTACGTAATGTAGTGTAAGCCCAGGTATGTACGTAGTGTAAGCCCAGGTATGTACGTAGTGTAAGCCCAGGTATGTACGTAGTGTAAGCCCAGGTATGTACGTAGTGTAAGCCCAGGTATGTACGTAATGTAAGCCCAGTTGTGTACGTAATGTAGGCCCATGTATGTACGTAATGTAAGCCCATGTATGTACGTAATGTAAGCCCAGGTGTGTGCGTAATGTAAGCCCAGGTATGTACATAATGTAGTGTAAGCCCATGTATGTACGTAATGTAAGCCCAGTTATGTGCGTAATGTAAGCCCATGTATGTACGTAATGTAAGCCCAGGTATGTACGTAGTGTAAGCCCAGGTATGTACGTAGTGTAGGCCCAGGTATGTACGTAATGTAAGCCCAGGTATGTACGTAATGTAAGCCCAGGTATGTACGTAGTGTAGGCCCAGGTATGTACGTAATGTAAGCCCATGTATGTACGTAATGTAGGCCCAGGTATGTACGTAATTAAAGCCCAGGTATGTACGTAATGTAAGCCCAGGTATGTACGTAATGTAGGCCCAGGTATGTACGTAATTAAAGCCCAGGTATGTACGTAATGTAAGCCCAGGTATGTACGTAATGTAGGCCCAGGTATGTACGTAATGTAGGCTCAGGTATGTACGTAATGTAAGCCCAGGTATGTACGTAATGTAAGCCCAGGTATGTACGTAATGTAGGCCCAGGTATGTACGTAATGTAAGCCCAGGTATGTACGTAATGTAAGTCCAGGTATGTACGTATTGTAAGCCCAGGTATGTACGTAATGTAAGCCCATGTATGTACGTAATGTAGGCCCAGGTATGTACGTAGTGTAAGCCCATGTATGTACGTAATGTAAGCCCAGGTATGTATGTAGTGTAAGCCCAGGTATGTACGTAGTGTAAGCCCAGGTATGTACGTAGTGTAAGCCCAGGTATGTACGTAATGTAAGCCCAGGTATGTACGTAATGTAGGCCCAGGTATGTACGTAATGTAGGCCCAGGTATGTGCGTAATGTAAGCCCATGTATGTACGTAATGTAGTGTAAGCCCATGTATGTACGTAATGTAAGCCCAGGTTTGTGCGTAATGTAAGCCCAGGTATGTACGTAATGTAGTGTAAGCCCAGGTATGTACGTAATGTAGGCCCAGTTGTGTGCGTAATGTAGTGTAAGCCCAGGTATGTACGTAATGTAGGCCTAGGTGTGTGCGTAATGTAGTGTAAGCCCAGGTATGTACGTAATGTAGTGTAAGCCCAGGTATGTACGTAATGTAGTGTAAGCCCAGGTATATGCGTAGTGTAAGCCCATGTATGTACGTAATGTAAGCCCATGTATGTACGTAATGTAAGCCCAGGTATGTACGTAATGTAGTGTAAGCCCAGGTATTACGTAATGTAAGCCCAGGTATGTACGTAATGTAGGCCCAGGTATGTACATAATGTAGGCCAGGTATGTACGTAATGTAAGCCCATGTATGTACGTAATGTAAGCCCATGTATGTACGTAATGTAGGCCCATGTATGTACGTATTGTAAGCCCATGTATGTACGTAATGTAAGCCCAGGTATGTACGTAATGTAGGCCCATGTATGTACGTATTGTAAGCCCATGTATGTACGTAATGTAGGCCCAGGTATGTACGTAATGTAAGCCCATGTATGTACGTAATGTAAGCCCATGTATGTACGTAATGTAAGCCCAGGTATGTACATAATGTAAGCCCAGGTATGTACGTAATGTAGGCCCATGTATGTACGTAATGTAGGCCCATGTATGTACGTAATGTAAGCCCATGTATGTACGTAATGTAAGCCCAGGTATGTACGTAATGTAAGCCCATGTATGTACGTAATGTAAGCCCATGTATGTACGTAATGTAAGCCCAGATATGTACGTAATGTAGGCCCATGTATGTACGTAATGTAGGCCCAGGTATGTACGTAATGTAAGCCCAGGAATGTGCGTATTTTTTGTTGGGTCACTACTGCAACATGTTTAATTTCTTTATCCACAGATACTTTGTGAATACCTGTGTGTGTTAAGTTTCATACATGTAAGTGATGTATTTCCTATTACAAGCAGTTACACCACATATAAGGATTTACATGTATTTTAAGAACGATTTATATACAGAATTCATCTCTCCTGTAACAGTCATTCCTATAACACAATTTTTTGTAACAGGAAAGAATAAAAGAATGAGTGATTTTTCATTATTTAAGCAAATATCTTAAATATATTACCAGAAACGTTTGGCTGTTTGTTGGATATTTCTGGCTGTAAGCATATGGCTTTAACATTAGGTGAATGCAGTCCCCATTATATGCCTTTGGGATTCAGGAAACCGATTATTAAACATTCGTGGACTTTGTTACAGGAGTGATTTCACATGTAACAGTAGTGACATTTCATATTTTTCTGCAATGATTTTGAATTATATTTGAGATTATTGGATAAAAGCAGAATCTGGTAAATCCTTTAGGATCTTTATCACGTCACAGAAAAAAATAATGTTCATTAACCCTTCTCTTGCTGAATTTTAAAATACATTCTCCTTCTTTACCCATGCCCTGTAGTATAATTACATATATATTCACTGTGTACAAGTATTTCGCTGTGCAATCACTGCTGTGGAGTGCACTGGTTGCATAACCAACTTGTAAATTGTGCAGACCCTGATGAGACAGCTCCTGCAGGAGCTGTCTCATCTGTGTCTTCACTATTTACAGGTAGGTATATTGACGTGAATAGCAAGCGAATGGTTAAAAAGTCACAGAACCAGACATTTTTACATTTGTATTACAGGTGTCACAATTACATGCTACTGGATGGACTTATCTATTTATTACTAATTAAGAGGCCATACATTGAAAAAAGGTGCTTCCTATCTACATGTTAATAATTACAACAGACAGCATAGACAACATTAATTGTCTATCATCCTGTCAGCTGATGGTTATAGTCGTTGTCCCAGAAAAAAAAATCATGTTACGTAAAAAAGGTTATTACCAATCAAAACTTGACCCTTAACACTAATGATACTTGCATCACATCTTTAAAAACAGAGTAGACTCAGATAAGACAGTTCCTCTAGGAGCTGCTGGATCTATATCTACTCTGCTAGCAGAATAGTATAAATCAGATTCTAACGATATGGTGATGACAGTAGTAAGCCATATAAGTACCTAATACAAGAAAATCTACATGTAAGTGGGACACTTAGAATTCCTTGTACTAGATACTTATATGGATGTTGATCTCATCAAGGGTCCATAGTAGGTGGAGTCTTGCACTACTATTGAGGAGGTGTAGGGTTAAGATGCAAATCTGACCATTATAAATATCGTAAAAAAGCTCATTTTCCTTTAATTTTATGATATCTGATTTTACAGTCATGCAAATAGTGGTCGCTTTGTCTTGTGTTTATCATTAACATCAACTATTTTTAACCCTTTCGCTGCCAATGCTGGATCTGTGTTTACCTATGCAAACAGTTTGGATCCAGATGAGACGCCGAGTAACTCGGCGTCTCATCAGGATCCAAACTGTTTGTTACTGTTAGTATGTTTTTTGAAACAAAAATGTAGAAAATTAAACAAAACTGAAAATTTGTAGCAGACGACAAAGTTAGCAGACGACATAAATTGGAAGCGAAAGGGTTAAGTGGGCATAGAACATTTTAAAGCTGATTGAGGGTAGAAGTTGGTAAAATGTTGTACAGGCAGAATATTGAAATATCAAAACAATTTATATTTGGCAGAACAATGTAAGTGTAGAAGGGTAGAAGATAGTAAGAATGTAGCAGATACTAGAGAAAGAAGATAGTAAGAATGTAGCAGATACTAGAGAAAGAAGATAGTAAGAATGTAGCAGATACTAGAGAAAGTGGGTGAACAAACGAAGAATGTAGCAGATACTAGAGAAAGTGGGTGAACAAACGAAGAATGTAGCAGATACTAGAGAAAGTGGGTGAACAAACGAACAAGGCATTTGGGACTGAAGTGATATTCAGCTGAACTTCTATATCGAACTTCAAGGGATCGTACAAATTAGTTCGAGATAAAACAGGTTCGAGTCATCTGATTTCTAATCTGACCAATATCTCAAATTCGCAGCTTAATGCACGTGTGTTTCTAGATATGTGTAGTGATACATTTTAGAATAATTCTGTATTGTAAATTTTAGAAGGACCGAACTTTTAGTTCGAGTTATACCGACGTTCGAGTAATCGAAGTTCAACTGTAAATGTAGTGGGGTCTAGGAGAGTAAGAATGTAGTTGTCACTGAAACATGAAATTGTAATGGAGGCTGAGAGGATTAAGATTGTGATGGGGCTTAGAAGATCGAATAAGATTGTGGTGGAGGCTTGGGAGAGTATTATTTGTGTTTGGGTGTTAACAGAGTAAGATTGTGTTGGGGGCTTAGGAGAGTAAGATTGTAATGGAGGCTTAAGGATAAGGAAGAGTAATGTTTAGTGGAGGCTGTGGAGAGTAAGATTATGGTGGGGCTTAGCAGAGTTAGTTCATGGTTAAGACTTGGGACAGAAGGACTAGACTGAGAGTTGATTGAAGAAAGAAAGAATGCAGTTTGTACTAAGGATAGTAATCATCAGCGAGTTCTTATTAGAGTAAGTGAAGAGAGTCAGATTGTAACAGAAGCTGAGGATAGTGCGTATGTAGCTGGAACTGAGTAAGAGTGTTATGGGTTCTTAGGAGAGTAAGATGGTGATGGGAACTTAGGATATTAACCCTTTCCCTGTTCTATGTTTATTCCAAATTCAAATACCTACTGAATATTCATTAACAAAATAGTAATAAAGAAATATGGAAGGTGAAACATTGTAGACATTTTAGAAAGCAAAGACACAGATCTATCAAATTATATTAGCAAACAGAGCAGACCCAGATCAGACGGCTCCTCTAGGAGCCGTCTGATCTGGGTCTACTCTGTTTGCAAATGAGTGAAAACACGTTTATATGAGGGAAAGGGTTAAGATTGTAGCATGGACTTTTGAAAGTGAAATGACACTGTGGACTGAAGTGAGTAAAAAGGAAGTGTATACTCAGGAGAGTAAAAATGCATTGGGACCATACGTAGAGTAAAAAATAAAGTGGATTCTAAGGAGAGTAAGAATTAATGTAGGAGGAGAGCAAGATTTCTCTCTCTCTCTCTCTCTCTCTCTCTCTCTCTCTCTCTCTGTCTGCCAAAACTCATCTGAAATTTCTTATCTCTCTGTCTGCCAAAACTCATCTGAAATTTCTTAAGTCTATGAAGCATGATACTGCTCTCTCTCTCTTTCTCTTTCGTGCACAGGAATGATTATCTCTCTCTCTTTCTCTCATGCAAAGGAAAGACGTGTAGCATAAATGTAATAAAATCATAATTCGAAATTGTTTAATGAATCGAAGTTTTAGTGTTAACGACAAACGTACTAGATTCTTACTTATCTAACAATTGTTCATATAAAAAACCGTGTAGCATAAATGTAATAAAATCTTAATTCGAAATGTTTAATGAATCCAAGTTTTGGTGTTAAACAACAAATGTAGATTCTTACTGTTCACATAAGGAAAAAAACTAAAAAAAAAAAATAAAAAAAACTTTTGAGGTTCTACCGAGATTTGAACTCGGATCGCTGGATTCAAAGTCCAGAGTGCTAACCATTACACCATAGAACCCTCGTTACAACTATTGACAAATTAAATGTATATAAAGCTTTTAGCGACTCTGCACGAAAAAAATCGATGTGAATAGACGTTTGCATAATTTGTACACACACCGTTCAGAGCACAGTTCACTGATGATAGTGGGAAATTTAGTGTTCACAGTCGTTTTGGAACAGTTTGTAACATATTAAAATCAGTTTCAGGTTTGTATTTTGTCTTAATTTTTTAGCGAACATCTCTTTCACCAAACATACGAAAGTGGGAGGGTCAATTAATGAGATGCCGGGCACTGGGGCATTGTAATTGTGGTGGGTGGGGTATTTATACTATCACAAGATTTATTACCCTTTATATAAAGTAGAGGTCCAGAAAAGATATGTATATTGAAACACTTTCATGAATATATCTTTTATTTTTACACGAAACCCTATGTAATGACAATTCCTTTGAATCTGTCAAAGAGACGATTCCAAAGTGTACACATCTAATACAGTAGAAATAAAACCCCGTGTACCAAACTCTATACTGTGACCACTCTTCAGAATTGTCCGGAAGAATTTATACTGTGACTACACTCAGACCTTTTGTGACATATTAAAATCAGTTTCAGGTTTGTAATTTGTCTTATATTTTTAGCAAACATCTCTTTAACCAAACATACGAAAGTGGGAGGATCACAGTATAGGTTTTGTTGGAGTAATAAATAATAAGCTATTCTTTAAAATGTTTAAAATCACACATCTTATCTGGACCTCTGATATACTATATCAGTATTTCGAGTATACATGTGGACTACTACAGGAGTTGTCTGATCTGGGTCTACAGACCTGTCAAGGTACACACAAATTGCATGTGTGTCTCACATTAGTTCACATCTGTGTACTCTAAATGGTGATATCGAGCTACTTTCGGTTTTAACGATATCCCAGCACAAAGTTAGCATGCTGTCTTACAGGTCATTAATGAGACTAGTCTCACGCATGTTATGTCTAAATTACGCTCACATGCTTAGTTAGTATTACGTACGGTTTTTCTATACTCTTGAAAAAAATATTTGAAATATGACCATTGAACCCTTAAATTTCCTTCAAAAGCCCATAAATTGCTCATAGATACCGCAATGTGCCGATTACGACCCATTATTTAGGCCGAATCACCGTGGCGTCACTCATTCCTCCTGTGAAGTCTCCGATAAGCTGTCAGGAAAAGGCTTTGTCACGTCTTTAAAATGGCAATATTTCAGGAGCTTCCGGGGACCTTCAGCCCGCAGCTATTAATGTCACACTCTTAACATGTTCTGACCCGTGACAGGTTTTGGTTGTAACTCTGATTGAGATGTTGAAGTGCATATCTGTGGAGTAAAGGGTTAACCTTTTCCCTCATATAAATGCTTTATAAAGCTTTGCAATTAGAGTAGACCAAAATCCTACAGTTCCTATAGGAACTGTCTGGTCCACAGACCTGTGTCAGGCGTGTGACAATTTCATAAATACAACTAATAAACATCTTCAAATATGTTTAGACATCATACTTTGACAGCAGAAAAAAAGTTTTGAATTTTTTTTCGTATAGTATAATACATTTTTTTAATTTTGTAGATCTAATATGTAAAGGTATGTAACTAAATGGTTCAAAATGACAGAAAAAATGCACCAACTACATTCCACGTCTTGTTATGATGTCAAATTCCTCTCGATTTTCAACCAAATATCAGTCATTAGACTCATTACACGGGGAAATGTCCAGTCTTTGAAATACACACCTTTGATGGCCAATCAATATGAATATTCATCAGATAAAAGACAAATCCAATTCTTAAGTAACACATATAAACCACTGTACAAGAAGTTATGTAAAATATTCCCTGAGGGGTTTGATGTAGCATTGTTTCTAAAAGATGTTTGTCTCACTGTCAGTCAGCCTAGGGAGACAGATGTTGAACTGACAGAAAATGTAGAATGATATAATTAAACAGGGCAGACCCTGATCGGAAGGCTCAAACAGGAGCCATCTGATCCAGGTCTACTTTATTTGCAAAGATGTAGAAAGAATGTCTACTGTGTTAAGGTAAATTAACTTTTGAGAACAGCTTGTTTATTTCTCCATCAAATTTAAATTAAGTGTGGTTCGGTGGAGAAATGGTGACTTTAGTATTTAACCGTTTATATTCATTTATTATTAGAAGTATTATAATGGCATAATGAAGACAGGATTTTTGGGCAGAAACTGTAAAATCAGATTTATTTCATTCCATGAGCAAACAGATCAGACCCTGATCAAGTGGCTCCTATATATGTCATGTTATCTTGGTCTGCTCTGTTTGCAAAAGTGTCTGTTATCTTAGTCTGTTCTTTCTGCAAAAGTGTCTGCAATCCTGATCTGCTCTGTTTGCAAAAGTTTGAAAAGAACATACCGTAGTTAACCGGTAAACCCTTTACTCCATATAAGCCTTTCAATGCCTTTGCAAACGTAGCAGACCCAGATCAGTCGGCTCCTGTAGGAACTGTCTTATCCAGGTCTGCAGTGTTTGCCTATGATACACTAAAGATGATAATTCTACAGATTCAGCCATGGTAAAAAATTTCTGTCCGTGTGCTTTTATAAAAATTAATGTAATAAATATAAATGACATCAATGTATGTGGTTATAATGTTTGTAACTGAAGTCTTTCCTTGATAGAAATGCCTTTTCGTGTCTTTGCGAACAAAGCACTCCTGTAGGAGTGGTCTAATCAGAGTCTGCCCTATTTGCTTATCCCTTTACTCCATAAATATGCCTTTCTACCCCTTTGCAAACAGAGTAGATCCAGATCAGACAGTGTTTGTCCGGTTAGGGTCTGATTTATTTGCTTGTATGACATAATATATCTATGATTCTACAGTTTCTGCCTCGGCCAAAACCTCCTGGGTTTATACATTTTTATGCCCCCCCCATCCCCACCCCGATCAAAGGAACATTTCTAAGGGTTACTTATCTAGTTATCTAGGTCAAGGTCATACATCAAGGTCAAAGGTCAATTTACGGGTCAAATTTAGATTGGCTATTATTTTGTAGTAATTCAACAAACATCCTTCAAACTTGGCATGTACGGTATATGCAAATTATGGAGGCAAACATTTTTAGATGACTTATTAAGGTCAAGTTCATACATGTATCAAGGTCAAAGGTCATATTGGGGTCAAAGTGTTTCAAAAACACATCTTGATTTTAGTATGTCATTATAGAAAATAATCTAATTGGTATTCCTTTAATTAATCTTACATGAATATTTATGGAGAAAAGAGTTAAGGAAGAGTATAGATCTGATTCTACAGTTTCCTGCAATTCCAAAAAATCCCTTGTCCATAAACCATTATAAATATTTAGCTATTAAATATTCATGATGTCTATTTCATTACATGAATATTATTAAGCCGACTGCTGTATACATATACAGTAGGACCTTTCTCAAGTGGCCATCAAAAAGAGGTAATGTGTCTTGTAGGGCAGGTGGTGTCTTAATGCAGGTCACAGGTAATGCAGAAAGCTCCTTTAGGAGCTTTAAATCCTGCATTACGTTTGCCCTGCATTAAGCAACCACCTGCTTTTAAACACTCCTATGGTCAATAAATGAATGGCCACCGAAGCCATGTTCTGCTGTATTCATTTCAGAGGATAAATTGTGTGTTTCTAAATCTTAAGTCTGAGAAGAAGGATTATAAATTGATAACATTTACCAGCTGATGTGAGACTAGAGGTTTAATTGATAACATTAACCTGACCTGCTGTCTGATTGACTAAGGACTGTTTCATTTTATAGGGATGTTACCATGGTGCTGTGTGCGCTGAAGTCCAAAGTGCGGCAAAAGATCATTTGTTTGGTGAGGAGGGTGTGCTATCTGCCAGGTAAGAGTTTGAATCTGTTCAATGAGCTGATAGCTTAACCCATTCCCTCATAGGCCATTTTTAGATCCAACCACTTGGAATAAATCTGGCGAAAAGGAGCATTAACTAGAGAAATGGAAAATTTTAGAATTTTTAGTTTGAAACCATTGTGATAAATAGAGCATTTGCTCCTATAGGAGCAAATGCTCTATTTATCACAATTGTTTCAACAGGTGATTGTTACAGAGGCGTAGAAAGGTGTATTTATGGAGGAAAGGGTTAATGCTGTCCTTCATATAACCTTTACCCCATGAATATTCATATAAGAAATAATGACACCATGAATATTAATTAGATATCATTGTTATAATAGGACATAGGCGCAGGAGAAAAATTTGACCATGACAGAAGTTATAGATTCATATCTAAAAAATTCCCGTTCAGCTTATAAATATTCATGATGTTATTATTTCTTACATGGAAACAGAGAAAGTCAGTGTTAAAAAAAGTAAGAGATTTACTTTAGGAAATACATACATGTACATGTATACAGAGATCCTTAAATATTCATTTAGAAAATATGAATGTACATGTATAAATATTCAATAGCATAACTTGATAATGAAATCATAGACAATGGTATCTTTTATCATGGCAGAAACTGTACATTCAGACCTATTATTCCATAAGCCAGCAGAGCAGACCCTTATTGGATGGTTTCTACAGGAGTCGACTGATCTTGGTCTACTCTGTTTGCAAAGGCATAGAAATAGTGAAGGTAGAACAGGAGTATTAAATCCTTTACTCTATGAATATGTATGCAAGAAATAATGACAGCATGATTATTAATTAGAATCGTGTTTATAATGGCACATGGACACAGGAATTGTTTTGACATGGCAGAAACCAACAAAAACATATTTTTATTTTTTCATAAGCAAACAGGGCAGACCCTGATCAGACGGGCCCCTACAGGAGCCATTTTATCTGGGTCTTCTCTGTTTGCAAAGGCATAGGCAGGTGTATTTATGGAGTAAAGGGTTAAACATTTCCCTCACAAGTTTAACATTAAATGCCATTTAACACCTTTGCACATAGAATAGACCTACATTACTGATCTGGGTTTGCTCTGTTTGCTTATGGAATTATAAATAGATCTGATCCTATAGTTTTTGTCTGAGCCAAAAGTCCCTTTGAAAATTTCACATTTATAACTTTAATTTATGCATAAATGGGTTACAGGAACTCTGGGTAAAACACTTTCTATATTTGTCCTCCAAACTGTGTCTCATTGGTACTCATTAGAAACACGTCTCTGAGACAATTCTAATGAGTACTAAGTACTACCAACGAGAAAGCATTTGGCTCTTATCCACAGCTTTGCATGTAATGTAGACCCTGATCAAATGAAAGATCTATGACACAGCTGAACTGAATCTACCCAGTTTGGAAAGCTCTGATATAATTTATATTTGGCACATTAACACTCGATTATTTGCTATTGGTAGAAACTGTAGAGTCAAATCTATAATGATTTCTTAAGCAAATAGAGTAGACCCTGATCAAATTGCTCCTAGAGGAGCTGTCTTATCAGTGTCTAGTACTCTGATTCGAGGGATTGGTGCAAAACTATTCTAACTCCTTCACTTTGTGAAGGAGTTAGAATAGTTTTGCACCAATCCCTCGGTTTGCAAATGCCTTAAAAGGCATTCGTATGAAGGAAAGGGTTAACCCTTTACACATATATACATTCATAATATTATGGTATGTGACAGAAAGTTTCAGTGGCCTCTTCTCAGGCATTTCAATTACTATGGGGAATTCTTTGCTCAACTGGCTCGAGGCCATTGATTTTGTTTCCCCAATTATTTGTGTACTGGACTACATGTTTATAGGCTTTTGCCCCCTGTTTGGGAACAGTATAATACTCCATAAAGTTACTTCATTAATGCTCAGGCTAGATGGTTGCACTACTTACTGAAGTATCGGAATATAACAGAAGTACTAGTATAGTATTTACTTGTAAATAATAATCACAAAGTAGCTATAATATATACTCTTTTATCACATAACCTCCCTTGTATTCAGGGTAATATAGCCATCACATTTTATATAATTAAAGAAGGAGCATACTTGGATAAGGTATATATTTATCTTTATTACACATGTTTAATATAAGCTGTAACGTCGTGTAGAAACACCATAACGGTAGACCTCATCATCATGTAGAAATATACATGTAGAACTTGTCAAAAACAGCATTTTTTAGTCGAAATGAATTATAAATGTGATAAAAAGAATATAATGCTCGTAGTCATTTTGTACAAAATGATATTAAACTCATATTGGAAACTGTTATATTAAGCTCACTAAAGAGCTTGATTAATAACATTTTCCAATACATATTTGATATCAGTTTGTACAAAATGACTATATCCTTCTTCCTGTTTTGAGCCGATAAACAGGTAACAATAAATAAACAAGTCTCCCTGTTAGAGAGCTCCAGCTTGAGCCCTGTTCATTTATCCTCATTCTGGACAGTTCAAATAGTATTCAATATTTATGTATATGTGTTTGAGAGTTTGCACACTAAAGACTAGCACTCAATTTGATGACTATAGAGTTCTAATGTAGACTATTTATAATTCTGCTATTAAACCTTTGACTTGCTCAATATTCATGAAAGAAATAATGACATCATGATTATTTATTATCTGAATTTTGATATTGTAAAGTTTTCAAGTGAATTATTTGCTCTGACAAAAACTGTAGAATGCTAAATATATTATATGATAAGCGAACAGAGCAGATCCTGATTAGATGGCTTCTACAGGAGTGGTCTGATCTGGGCCTTGAATCTGTTTGCAAATGTGTGAAAAAGCGTTTATATATGAAGGAAAGGGTTAAGATTGCTGGATAGGTCTTCATTCTTTACCATAGAGATGCCTTTTGACACCTTTGCAAACAGGCAAACACATCAGGGTCCATGCTTATAAAGCTTTTAGTTGAGTCTGAGATCGTTCTCAAGCTTTTGATTGGTCAGATTTGAGCCTTTGGCTCAAATCTGACCAATCAAAAGCTTGAGAACTCAAATCTGACCAATCAAAAGCTTGAGAACGAAACTCAGACTCAACTAAAAGCTTTATAAGCAAGGACCCAGAAGACTCAATAAGGAGCAATCTGATCAGGGTCTGGTCTATTTGCTTTTAGAATAACTTAAATCTGATTATATACAATTTGGCATAGCTAATAATATAACTTGTATCAAAAGTGTGAAGCCCTCAACTAATTGGTATTGGAATACACCTTTTAACGCTTTTAAAAAAGTAGACCCAGACCAGACAGCTCCTGTGGGAGCCGTCTGATCATGGTGTCCTCTGTTTGCTTATGGTTTATATAGATATATTCTGCAGTTTTTACCAGGACCAACTCTTTTCTTGTTCATGTGCTATTATAAATATCAAGCTAACGAAAACCCTTTCCTTATATACACCTTTTCATGTACACATTCAAATGTGTGCAAAGGTATTTATATGAAAGAAAGGGTTAAGATTTTGAATAATCAGCAGTGCAGACACTGATCTGGATCTACACTGTTTGCAAATGCTGGTACACTCGTATCCAGCATACAATGGGTTATTCATTAAAACACTAACGGAACATAATTGATAGTGATTGAAATGTACCATACTAGTGATTGAAATGTACCATACTAGTGATTGAAATGTACCATACAAATGTACCATACTAGTGATTGAAATGTACCATACTAGTGATTGAAATGTACCATACTATTGAAATGTACCATACTAGTGATTGAAATGTACCATACAAATGTACCATACTAGTGATTGAAATGTACCATACTAGTGATTGAAATGTACCATACTAGTGATTGAAATGTACCATACTCTAGAGTAGTTCAGGCTATATTGATTCTGTCTTTGTGCACAAGTTGAACAGGTTTGTATTGACCTAGATCATGATTTTATTGACCTAGACTTTATTGACCTAGATCTTGATTAAATTGGTCTGGACTTTATTGACCTAGGATCGTGATTTTCTTGATATTTAGTGAGCTGATTTTATTGACAATACATCTTGATTTGCGTAGTTTTCATTTATATTTAGTAGATTTCCCATCACAAATTGTACAACAGTTTTATTCACTAGCTCGCTCTCATATTCTTTTACTATCATTCACTCCCCAACTTGCTATATATATCTCGCCAGGTCAATTTGTATTAGCTTTAGTGATTCACTCTCACTCATTCACTTATTGACTCATTCACTCACTAAATGTCTAAATCTTTATGTCACTCATGCTCACTCATTACTCAATCACTCACACACTTTTACTAATTCACTTACTCATACACTGTGTCAGTGAATCTTTTAATCACTCATTCTCTAATTATCTTCACATCTGATCTTGGTCCTCTTTGTTAGCAAAGTCTGTGTAACCCTTTCAACCCTGAATTATCAGAATGGTATAGCCCATGTCATGTTTAACGATAGAGTCCACTCAGTATGAAAGGTTTAAACTTGCTAGAGGATTTTGAATGACAAATAGTGCAGACCCTGATCAGAGAGCTCCTCTAGAAACTGTTTGATGAACTTTGATCTGGGTCTACATTGTTTTCAAAAGACAGAGTGTCCTGGGTTGTAATAGGGGTTATGCTTGGTGTCTGCAATGAAAGGGTGAAATATTTGGAGAATTATCAAGTATTTGTGCTTAGTGCCATGGTAACACCCGTACATATTCCAGGTGTGTAGTGTTATGAAAATATCAGCATGCAAAAAATATGCACGGCTCAATCCTTTGACTCTGCCAAAGACGTAAATTTGTATTTACAAACAATTATAACAGACCAAGATACATGTAAGAGGGCTCTTGTAGGAGTTCTCTGATCAGGGTCTTCACTGCTAACTTTATTTCAACAAACTGTATTTCTACAGGAGAAAAGGGCTTAACTGTAAGGCATTGACAGAAGATTCCAATTTGAAAATTCAGTGTTAATCCCTTGAATGCAGGAAATGAGTTTACCATTCGTATCAAATTTGTACTGAACGCGGCCTACATGTCTACAGGGACACCACCAGTATATTGTTGTTTGATCCACTTCAGCAGGATATTGTATGAACTGTCTATTTTGAAAGAATCTTGTTTTCGTTTTGAGAGTTGTTTCTGACAAAGATGTTTTCGCTGATGTGACTTAATGAAAAATTGATTTGTTACAGAGCTCCAGATAAGATGCGTTAATTAAAATATGCTCAAGTATAACTTCTTTATTTCACTAAGTCCATCACTCTGCATACAATACTTTTTGAGTTATTCCCCTTTGTTCACACTTTCACACTTTCTTGTTTTGGCTGTCATTTCTAAACTAATCCTTAAAGAGCTTTCAAATTTCACATGTGTCTACCTCTCATTGAGGACCATTGATGTAACTAAGGTCCATCACTCTGCATGCAATACTTTTTGAGTTATTCCCCTTTGTTCACACTTTCTTTTTTTTGGCCGTCATTTCTGGACTAATCATTTATAGAGCTTTCAAATTTCACAAGTATTTTCCTCTCATTGAGGTCCATCAGTCTGCATGCAATACCCTTTGTTCTGATTTCACTCTAGCATATTAACAGTTTTTGTGTCAGCTGCGAGCAGGTGATTATGTAACATGTGTTCCTCCGAACACTCTTGTGATTCTGATGAGATGCCACATGATGCGGTGTCTCATCTGGATCCAGACTGTTTGCATTGGTAAACATGATTTTGCCACTACAGTAAAACCTCTCTATAACAGCCTCTAAATTGTGTTAATTAGTTGGTATTTGGGGCAGGTGGCTGCTTAAAGCAACGCGAAAGTAAAACAGAACGCTCCAACTATTTGATGTAATTTAGTGCCCGTTATAAAAAGGTTTTACTGTAGTATGCAAAGTTATTATTGAATATATTTGAATTTACGCATCTTATCTGGACCTCGAGTAGTTTACTTATAAGCCTCAGATCAAACAGCTCCTGTAAGATCATGATTTGATCTGACAGTATGCTCCGCGGCTCATGAGAATACTATGGTCAAGTAACCACTCATGTGATACAACCTTTCATATTGTCACTTCGTGTAATATTCCCTTTTTATTAGCTCACCTGAGCAAAGCTCAGGGTGAGCTTTTGGGATACTTGAATGTCCGGCGTCCGTCGTGCGTCGTCCGGCGTCAACAATTTGCTTGTGAACACTCTAGTGGTCACAATTGTTGTCCAATCTTTATGAAACTTGGTCAGAATAAATGTCTTCATAAAATCTCGGACGAGTTCGAAAGTGGGTCAAGTTGGGTTAAAAACTAGGTCACTAGGTCAAATAATAGGAAAACCTTGTGAACCCTCTACAGGTCACATTTTTAGCCCAATTTTCATGAAACTTGGTCAGAATGATTGTCTTGATAAAATCTCGGAGGAGTTTGAAAAATGGGTTATGTGGGGTAAAAAACTAGGTCACTAGGTCAAACAGTAGAAAAACCTTGTGAACACTCTAGTGGTCACAATTTTAGTCCAATCTTCATGAAACTTAGTCAGAATGAATGTCTTGATAAAATCTTGGATGTGTTCGAAAGTGGGTCAAGTGGAATAAAAAACTAGGTCAATAGGTCAAACAGTAGTAAAACCTTGTGAACACTCTAGTGGTCACACTTTTAGTACAATCTTCATGAAACTTGGTCAGAATGAATGTCTTGATAAAATCTGGACGAGTTTGAAATTGGGTCAAGTGGAGTTAAAAACTAGGTCACTAGGTCAAACAGTAGAAAAACCTTGTGAACACTCTAGAGGTCACATTTTTTGTCCAATCTTCATGTAACTTAGTCATAATAATTGTCTTTAAAAAATCTCAAACGAGTTTGAAAGTGGGTTATGTGGGGTTAAAAACTAGGTCACTAGGTCAAATTGTAGGAAAACCTTGTGAACACTCTAGAGGTCACATTTATAGCCAAATCTTCATGAAAATTGCTCAGAATGATTGTCTTAATAAAATCTTGGACAAGTTTGAAAGTGGGTTATGTGAGGTCAAAAAGTAGGTCACTGGGTCATATCTTAGAGAAATCTAGTTTACACTCCAGTGGCCACATTTTTAGCCCAGTCTTCCTCAAACTTGCTCAGAGTGTTTGTCTTGGTGATATCAAGGTTGAGTGTGATCATGGGTTGGTAGGGAATAAAAAGTAGGTCAGTAGGTCAAATCTTAGAAAAAATACTTTAGAGGGCACATTTTTAGTCTAATCTTCATTGGTCAGAATCATTGTCTTGATAAAATCAATATACTAAATCTTTGAAAATCTTGTTCTGCAGAACCACTGCTCATGATCCACTGCTAATGATCCACTATCAACATTGTTCATAATTATATTGTCCCAAAGGTCAATATTGACCATACCCATGGGCTACCCAGCAAAAATCTTAAATCTATGGTAATCAGGTGAGCGATTAAGGGCCATCTTGGCCCTCTTGTCTGTTGCTCTGTACTCTGTTTCCAAATGTGTGATTATAGAGTAAAGGTGTCTAAGGGACACCAGAGGTATAAACCCTTTACCTGATAGATACACCTTTTCATGCTTTTGCAAATAGAGTAGAGCCAGATCAGATTGAATAGTAATTTTTGTTAATATGGCTTTTATAGGAGCTGTCTGATCTAGCTGGCTCTACTCTGTTTGCAAAGGTATTAAATGAGTATCTATAGAGTAAGGTTTAACAGTTAATCCATTCTGTATAAACTTTAGGATTAAAACTGGTTGAGAATTTTAAATTACAAACCCTGATGTAACCCCATTGCCCCGATGATATTTACAGAGAGCTCCTCCTGGGGTCGTCTTATCCAGATCTGCACTGTTTGCCAATGTTAAGTAACCCCTGACCTGCTAATCCTTTGTAAAACTTTACAAACAGTAGCTGTCTGATATCAGGGTCTGCTCTGTTTGCTTACCTAGCCAGCTGTCTGATATTAGGGTCGGCTCTCTTTGCTTACATAGCTAGCTGTTACAGATCTGATTTGCTTCTCTCTATTAACCCTTCGCTTGCTGAATTTTAAAATACATTTCTCCTTCTTTACCCATGCCCTGTTGTATTATTACATATATCTTCACTGTGTACAAGTATTTCGCTGTGCAATCACTGCTGTGGAGTGCATTAGCTGCACAATCAACTTGTAATAGTGCAGACCCTGATGAGACGGCTCCTGCAGGAGATGTCTCATCTGGGTCTTCCCTATTTACAGATAGGTATATTGACGTGTACTCCTGTAGGAGCTGTCTCATCTGGGTCTTCACTATTTACAGATAGGTATATTGACGTATATATATATGAAAGGCTTAAACGTGTTAGAGGATTTTGAGTGACAAACAGTGCAGACCCTGATCAGAGGGCACCTCTAGGAGCCCGGGCACTGATCTGGGTCTACACTGTTTGTAAATGCCAGTGCATGCATGTCTGACAAGTTCAAAAGGATTTAATAGTATTAGATTCACTGATAGGTAAAAATAACTGATGTGTGACAAAATATACTGTTGTGGTTTGTGTTGTAGTTTTCACGGTAACTTTCTGTGTAATTTTCATGTTAACTCAAAGCTAAGACAGGTTTTCTTCCTGTTTTGTTATTTTTTCATCTGCACAGCCGAATCATTGATAACCTTTCAGTTGCAAGTAGTTTGGATCCCTCGGGAGAAATAGATGCTGAGTTAATCGGCATCTCATCAGGATCCAGACTGTTCAACACTCAGATAAAATTGATGAAAACTTGACTTTGAAACTTGATGTAGACAATACAATCATGTAGCAAGTGAAATTTACATTGCAGTAAAAGGATTTAGTGAGGAAACTTGATTTTCCGATTGTCTGGAACTAGTATGATTCAGTGGAGAAGATCGGAATTTCCAGACATTTATTTGCAAACAAAACAGTATGGAGGAAATATGTAGGATTTGGGATGTTATGACATGATTGTGATCTTAGTTGATAGTATAATCGCTGACTGAGTGGTGATATATGTGGTATGATTGTATAACTGGCTAGGATACTAGTGTCAGGTAATGTGAAATATGACTGATCAGGATCCAGTCTTTTGTGACAGTAATATGTCAACATAGTAACACAGCAAAACCACTCTGATGTGACCACCAAAAATACCTCTGATACTGGGTTGTAGAGACCAGTGGTAGCTTAATGCAGTACAAATGTTTTGTAGAAAGCTCTCACAGGAGCTTTCTGCACTACTTTTGTCCTGCATTAAGCAACCACCTGCTTTAAAAGAAGCTACTGTCTATTCATTGACTGGTCCATTTAGACTGGTTCTACTATATAATATACTTTATCCCATTACTACATAAATATCGTATAACTGGTTTTTTCTGCGGCAAGTCGTAAATAATATATGCGCAAAATATTCATTAGAAACCCCTTTGCAAACAGGCCTTCTAAATTTTAGATGTTAAAAGGTGTATCTATGAATTAAACCTTTTCTCCATTAATGCACCTTTTAAACCTATGTAAACAGAGTAAATCCAGATTAGACGCCAGGAGTATTTCATATTCTTGAAACAAGTAATGACATCATGATTTTTATAATGGCATAATTATGTGGACACAATATTTTGGTATTTAAACTCTTCGCATGCCAAGTAATTTTGTCTTCTGCTCATTTGTCAACTGCAGGTCTGATCTGATCTAAACATAGGCCATAAATGGCAAAGAAGTGAATTTAAAGACTTACATAATAGCCAAAAGTATAAGCCCTGATCAAATGACTTCTTCCGTAGTTGTTTGATCTTGGCCTGCGTTATTTGCCAAATTACTGGTATTTCCAAATACTAAATTGAAATTAGAGCACAGTACTAAGAACAAGTCTTAAGTGGCCATCAAAAAGAGGTTTAATTATGGGTCTGTAAGGCAGGTGGTAGCTTAATGTTGGTCAAAAGTAATGTAGAAAGCTCCTATAGGAGCTATCTGTGTTAATTTTGCCCTGCATTTAGCCACATGCTTTTAACACTCCTATGTTCAATAAATAAATGGCTACTTTAAATGCTTTCATTCATATAAACGCCTTTTCACACATTTGCAAACAGAGTAGACCCAAATCAGAATTGGCTCCTATTAGTCTAAGGGTCAGCTCTGTTTCTTGCTGGAATTTGAAAAATCTGTTTCTTTAGTTTCTAAAATGGCTACATTGTTCCATCTTCCATATTTCATCATAACTATTTTGTTCATGAATATTCAGTAGGTATTGAAATTTGGAATAAACATATAACAGTGAAAGGGTTAAGACAGGTTCCACTGTGTATAGATACTGCGAATAAATTCCAGTGATATTAGTAAACATTGAACTATTTGAGTGCTACCTAATGGTAACTGTCTGCAATATAGATAGTCATACTCGCCATCAGCTTCACATTCATGTTTTGTTTTATTTTCATTAAACCTGATCAAACTTTTAAGAAACTGAAGTGATGAGTGACCAAGTTTCAAACTGCTTTTATTCAGCTGTATGGATCTGCTGGAATCTCGGGGAAGATTGGATGTTAGAATACTTATAGTGTAAATACCAGAGTTGGTGTTTTGATTCCATGTTAGATTCAGAATATTGACTTTCGGGTGAGGGATGTTGTTATATGGTTTATCAGGGAATGCTGAGGTTGTGTACTCTACACTATAATGTAGAATGGTGCTTGTTATTTTTGCCCTTTCAGTGTGGGATGCAAGTCACTAATGTCCTTTGCAAATAGTGTAGATCCAGATTATTGCTTAAGATATTATTCCCCGTGCCTCAGATATGACATTTAATCCTTTTCCTGTTGAATATTCTTGTCAGAAGTAATGACATCAGAAAAAAATTATATATTAGCTAAATGTTTATACAGTGAAACCTCTCTATAACGGCCACTACGTAATACATCAAATATTTTGTGTTAAAGGCAGGTGGCTGCTTAAAGCAAGATGAAAGTAAAACAGAACGCTCCTACAGGAGCGTTCTGATTTACTTTCACCTTGCTTTACGCAACCACCTGCCCTAAATACCAACTAATTAACACAATTTAGTGGCCGTTATAGAGAGGTTTTTACTGTATTGGCATGTTTTGGTATTTGTAGAAACTGTAGGGACAGATCTATTATAATCTCATTAGCAAACAGAGCAGACCCTGATTAGACGGCTCCTGTTGGCTGCCAATCTGATCTTGGGGTTTACTGTTTTGTAAATGTGAAAATCAAAAACCATGTATCCATTTTCTCCATAAATACACTTTCTACGCCTCTGTAAAAGTCACCTTTTGAAACCACTGTGATAAATAGAGCATTTTAAATAAATGCTCTATAGAAGCAAATGCTTTATTTATCACAATGGTTTCAAATGTAACTACACAATTCTAAAATTTTCCTTTTCTCTAGAGTAAATGCTGCTTTTCGATAGATTTATTCAAAGAGGTTGTGTCTAAAAATAGCCTTTGAGGGAATATGGCTTATATGAAGGAATGTTGATGCCTTTTCATTCAAGAGGATGCCTTTTCATTGAAGAGGAGCTGTCTGATCAGATTGGCCTATAATGTTTGTTTCAGAATTGAATTAGACCTGATTATACAGGTTCTCGCTGCCACCGAAAAAGTCCATAAATATTGGCATGATAAAAATTCAACTGATTAATATTCACACATTCATTATTTCTTGCATTAATATTCATCAGGTAAAGGGTTAAGAACAGAAACTGTTTGACTATCAGATTGTGTTAACCGGGCGTTACTCCATAAATACGCCCAAATCTATGCCTTTGCAAACACAGTAGATCCAGATCAGATGGCTCCTAGAGGAGCGGTCTGGTCAGGGTCTGCTCTGTGTGCTTATGAAATAATATAGATATAATTCTACAGTTTCTCAGTCATCTCCAAAACGTCCTACATGTCCTAGTGTGCCATTATAAAACTTAATCTAAAAAATTAATCTTCATGAAATCATTATTTCTTACATGAATATTCATGGATTAATGAGTTAATGTTAAAAGATGGAAGACAATCTGTTTTGAACATTAGGAAATAGGGCAGTTTTTGCTGAAGCTCTGATCCTTATCCTATATATATATATGTTGATGGTGTGGGAGGAAAGGTAAGTCTGTTAAGAACACAGCTTGTACTCAAGCAGTTTAAACCCAGCTGAATAAGTCAATTTGACACCATAATAACTGGCTTCTCTAGTACTTATTCACGTCTTTGCAAACATTATGTAGACCCGGATCAGATGGCTCAAATAGGAGCCGTCTGGTCAGGGTCTACTCTGTTTGCTTATGAATTTATGATACAATGTAGATCCGACTTTAAATTATCTACCAAACTTGTGTACATAGTGTAAGCTGTCATAAAAAATTATGTAATCGATATTCATAATTAATGTCGTTATTTATTACATGAGCACTCCACAGAGAAAGGGTTAATACCAGAAGACTGATATTGGAGCAAATAGTTGAAGACCCTGATCATGGTCTACATTTTAGATCTGCATCAAAGTTCTTAGGGATACATAAATATTTTCAAGTGCAGTCAGCTGTGTAAGGTGAATAATATCTGGGTGTGTGTTTATTTCATGTGGAATAAGGATGATCAGGTGGGCTCTTAACCCTTTCCCTCATATAAACACCGTTTGTGCATTTTGCAAACAGAGAAGACCTTGGGATCAGACAGCTCCTTTATGGAAATTTATTAATGAGGTGATTATAGATTTTGAAAAAATGTTACCCAAATTAGTTTGTCCAAAATGTTGACTGAGATAAATATATATATTACTATTTTGATCGTGTATTCTGGACACCCGACGGCTGTAGATAAATGTTTGCATACGTGAGCATAGAATCCTGAGTATGTAACAATTTTTGCCTGCTTATATTCTTAAAATGAAGTTTCTTTTATTTCTTTTCAAAAAATTAATCAAAGTCAAACAATTTGGATACTAAGAGGGTGTCAAACAGGTGTCAAACACTAAGATGGTGTCAAACAGTTTGGACGCTGTGATATTGTCAAACAGATCAGATACTATGAGGGTGTCAAGTAGTTTGGATACTAAGATGGTGTCAAACAAGGGTAAGAGGGGCCCTCTGATCTTAGTCTAAACTGTTTGCAAATGGCTGCGTACACTCAGACATTCCCTGCTTCAAGAGCTAACCCTTTTAATATGGGACAGACATGCTTTGGCATTTGCAAACAGTGTAGACCCAGATAAGATGACTGCTAGAGGAGTACCCTGATCAGGGTCTGCACTGCTTGTCTATCAAATCCTCTAGCTAGTATATATATAGAGGACTATATCATGGTTAACTACTGATGGGCTGATCCACTCTGATAATTCAGCATTGAAACGGTTGATATTACAAATATTTAGATAAGATGCAAGTTTATTTTTGGTAATGTAAACATTGCATTATGTATTGTAGAGGATTATAATTATTTCATGGATCTATTAACATGTGGAATGGAAAAAAAAACCCAGATTAATGTCATCCACAAGGCACTGCGAGACTGATATATCCTATTATTAGTATTCGGACAGATGTGTACAGACAGGTTGTACTGATAATCTTTGGCAAATAGTGCAGACCTAGATCAAGCTGATCCTTGTAAATTGTAACTACATGCATTGTAACAGAAACTTGTTAATAGAGTGCCAAATTAACTTTCACAGACTTAGGCATATATAATGGACAGACAAACTCAGTGCAAACATAGCATATCGGAGTTTGAACAGACAAATATAAAAAAAATAATTATATAGCATAATGGAGTACAAACAAATTTATTTCAACAAGCTTAAGATAGGGGTTAAGTGTTTGTAAATAGAAGCAAACTGTGAGTCACAGTCCTTAAAAGGGATAGAGATTTTGCAATATCAGTCTGCTAACTTTTGTGACTGATAATTTATGCATACTGTTTAGATCCAGATTATTATCATAATAATCCTGATCTAAACAATATGCATAGAAAAGCTTCAAGTAATGTGACATTCACTCTAACCATGACTTGAAAAACACTGGAGAAAATGCACTAGAATAGATAGCAGACGACAAATTTTGCAGAAGACTAATGCTTAAGCATTCAAAGAGTTAAGGTATACGAGGGGTGTTCCATAAATAATGTCATCTGTGCTTTATTTCGCGGAAATCGTGCAATTCATGCACAAAACCACCTCGTGTCGATTGAGTGATCACTGGCTCGTGACACAGGTAAATATCTCGTCCACACGTTCACTTGCCTTGGTACAGTGTACATCGTTTCATAGCCTATTCGTTAGACTATACACAAAATGACAGGAAAACGAGCTGAAAATGTTCTTGAAATTAGGGCCTATATAAAAGGTAGGTCATTACTCGGCATAAAGGCTGTAGATATTCACCGCGAGGTGTGTGACATTTATGGGGAGGGCCAAATGTCCCACAGGACTGTTTGTAGGTGGGTAGCTAAATTTAGTGCTGGGCAGCAGCAACTGAAAGATGCTGCTCGCCCAGGTCGTCCTGCAACAACTACGACCAAAGGTAACATAGAAAAAATCCGAAATATCCTCAAAACTGATGCTCGATTCACCGTAAGACAATTGGCTCGAATGACAAACTTGTCGTTAGTAAAAGTTCATGCAATTTTGAAGAAACACCTAAAAGTTAGAAAGATAAATGCAAGATGGATACCCCATTTGTTAACGGATGAGCAAAAGAAGACGCGTGTAACAATGGCAAAAAAACTTCTCAAAATGTACCCAAAATATAGTAAAAAGGCTTTTGATAATATAGTCACTGGTGATGAGACCTGGGTGTATTATTTTGAACCAAAGCGGAAGGTTTCCAACCGAATATGGGCCACTAAAAATGCCAGACGCCCAAGTATTGCCAAACGAATACGAACGGTAAAGAAGGTTTTGTATGCTATTTTTTTCACTAATAAGGGTCCAGCTATTCAAATCCCGGTGCCAAAAGGCAGAACGGTCACAGGCAAGTTCTATAAAAACGTTGTTCTGAGAAAATTGAAGAACTACTACAAAAGTAGCCGCCCCAAAACAGGACTTAAGTATGTCCGACTTTTGCATGATAATGCACCCGCTCACAAGGCACGTATTGTGACTGACTTTTTGGAGTCAGAGAAGGTTACCGTCCTTCCGCACCCTCCGTATTCGCCAGACTTGGCCCCCTGCGACTATTTTCTCTTTCCAAAACTTAAATATCATTTATCTGGAAGGAGATACAATTCGAGAAATGCCCTTGGATCTGCTGTTTATCAGTGTCTGATGGGTGTCCCCACTGAAGAGTATGAAAAATGCTTCCAAAAATGGATTGACCGGCTAAAAAGGTGTATTCTGGCTGGCGGAGAGTATTTTGAAGGGCAGAGCAAATTAAAATGAACAAAAGCACTTCCGCTATATGAGCACAGATGCAAGTGACATTATTTTTGGAACACCCCTCGTACTGTATGTTTAGAGTGGCATAGCTGGCATCAGTGTATAACTGCTCAGTATGTAAGGCTGAGAACTTGCTAGAAAATTGTGAATGACAAACAGTGCAGAACCTTATCAGAGGCCCTTCTAGGAGCCCTCTGATCTGGGTCTACACTGTTTGCAAAATCAACAGTACATTGGTGTCACACATTCAAAGAAGTGAATAATACCTTGAAACTATCTCATCTATTTTCTGGCACAACATACTGGTTGATGTACGGAGAGTTTAAGAATTAGAAATAGTTTCGACAATTTGGTATACAAGTAAAGTTGTGTAAGAGTTTGATTCAAAGGTGTTCTGTATGTTACTTTACCTTCAGTTTATCTTGTGATGAAAATTCAACAAAACATTTCAACATTCAGTATGTCTCGTCAATGTCCTTTGTAAACTCTGGTGGGACGATAAGAAAAGCTGTATTATATATTGAAGACGGACGTTTTAAGCCAGTCCTACGTGCTGCAAGACAAGTCTCAAAGGTTCGAATACCTAAGGCTTGCAATTAAAACCTAATTATAAACATTCACCTTGAAAATTTATGTATATATAAGAACAAAGCAAGAGTAAGATTTGCTATATTGACTTGTTTGGAATGATAGAAGGAACCAGGTATATCCATATTTTCAGTTTTAACCCTTTCCTTGTTGAATATTCATGTAAGAAATAATTACATCATGAATATTTATTAACTGATTTTTTATAATGGCATGATGAACTTATAAATTCTTGGTATTGGCAAACATTGTAGAGTCAGATCTGTTACAATCTTATAAGAAAGCAGAGCAGTCCCACTACTCTACATGAGTCATTGAATCTGGGTCTACTCTATACAAGACTTGTATGAAGAAAAAGATTAACCGTTTGAATGCTGAATGATCAAAGTGGAATGTTCCACGAGTGTTTAATGATAGATCTAGAGGTCATACAGTATGAAAGGATAATTTAGAAGAGAATTTAAAATGACAAACAGTGCAGACCTTATTCAGAGGGTTCCTGTAGGAGCCCTATGATCTAGGTCTACACTATTTGTAAATGATATTTTACTTGTTTCCTGCGTTTAATGGGTCAACATTTTCAGATTCTGCTGTTGACTACTGTGTACTTTTGGGTTTGTCTTTTCAACAGTTATGATCAGTTTGTTGGACAGTTTGGATCCTGATCAGAGGCCCAGAATGATAACATAATTATGTAAATTAAAACATTTTCATGAATTAACTCCTTTATTTCTCCATCCAACCCTGTGTTGAATCCTCTCGAAGAGACGATTTTAATGAGTCAGGTCACAAAATAGGACTTCATATTGAAATGATGATTGTCTAAGTATCTGTGTACGCAGGTTTACCTGTGGCTCTACTGATTGCTTTTTAACTCAACCTATTGGATAATTACCTCCCTTTCTGAATATCAACCCTTTCCCTGTTGAATATTCATGTGAGAAAAAATGATATAATGAACATTTATTACATTAGTTTTTATAAGCTCGTCTAATTTGAAGAAATCACAAGCTATTGTCATAACTCCGGCGTCCTTGTTGTTGTCGTCGTCGTCGTCCAAAATCTTAACATTGACCATAACTTCTTCAATTTTTCATTCACAATCTTAATTTTTGGTATGCATGTTCATCTCGACAATGACTACAGACGAGCGTTGGCACCCGCTTGATAAAATCTTTGACGAGTTCGAAAGTGGGTCATGTTTGGTCAAAAACTAGGTCACTAGGTCATATAGTAGGAAAACCTTGTGAACAATTTAGAGGTCACATTTTTAGCCCAATCTTCATGAAACTTTTTCGGAATAATTGTCCTGATAAAATCTCTGATGAGATCCAAAGAAGGTCATTTGGCGTAAAAAAACTAGATCACCAGGTCAAATAGTAGAAAAATCTTGTGAACACTCTAGAGGTCACATTTTCAGCTCAATCTTCATGAAACTGTCAGAATGATTGTCCTGACAAAATCTCGGACGAGTTTGAAAGTGGGTCATGTGGGGGTAAAAAACTAGTTAATCAGGTCAAATAGTAGAAAAACCTTGTGTCACATTCTAGAGGTCACATTTTCAGGCCAATCTTCATGAAACTTTATCAGAATAATAGTTTTGATAAAATCTGGGACAAGTTTGAAAGTGGGTCACATTGGATCAAAAACAAGGTCACAGGGGCAGACAGTAGAAAAAACTTGTGAACACACAAGTGGTCTCATTTTTTGTCCAATCTTTATGAAACATAGAATGAGTGTCTTGATAGAATCTTAGATGAGTTTGAAAGTGGGTCACATGGGGTTAGAAACTGGGTCACTAGGTCAAATAGTAGAAAAACCTTGTAAACACTCTAGAGGTCACATTTTTGTTCAATCTTCATGAAACTTAGAATTATTGTCTTTATAAAATCTTGGACGAGTTTGAAAGTGGGTCATGTGGATTAAAAAACTAGGTCACTAGGTTAAATTGAAAATCCTGTGAACACGCCTAAGAGGTCACATTTTTAGCCCAGTCTTCATGAAACTTAGTCATAACTATTGTCCTGATAAAATCTTGGATGAGTTTGAAAGTGGGTCCAAAAAATAGGTCACTGGGTCATATCTTAGAAAAATCTGTTAACACTCCAGCGATCACATTTTTAGCCCAATCTTCCTCAAACCTGCTCAGAATGTTTGTCTTGATGATATCAAGGTTGAGTTTGATCATGGTCGGGCGGGATAAAAAAGTAGGTCACTAGATCAAATCGTAGGAAACTCACTCTAGAGGTCACATTTTTGGCCCAATCTTCAATGGTCAGAATGATTATCGTGATAAAATCTATACAGTATAACCTTGGTTATCAGACTTACCTTAGGACTGCCTGAAATTGTTGGATGCATCGCTGTGTCGGTTGGTCAAGTGACAACCATCAACTGACCTACTAACGTAAAACTGGAAGTTCAAAATCGGAAGAGAAATATACGACGATGATAAAACATTGACTGTTATTTATTTACATTCGGCATGAAACCCAGTATAATCAAATTAATGTTACTGCACGCTACGTAAATGTCCACTGCAAAACGAGTTATCTGCAGCAATTCTGAAAGTTTATGAAAATAAATGCATATATATTAATAATGATTGTCTTGATGAAATCTCGGAGGAGTTTGAAAGTGGGTCATGTAGGGTCAAAAACTACGTCACTAGAAGTCACATTTTCAGCCCACTTTTCATGAAACTTTGTCAGAATGATTGTCCTTATAAATCTCCAAGTTCGAAAGTGGGTCATGTTAGGTGAAAAACTAGGTCACCAGGTCAAATAGTAGAATAACATTGTGAACACTCTAGAGGTCACGATTTCAGCCCAATCTTCGTAATACTTCGTCAGAATGATTGTGTTGAAAAAATCTCAGAAGAGGATGAAGGTGGATCATGTGGGAGTCAAAAACTAGGTCACTAGGTCACATTTTTTGTTCAATTTTCATGAAACTTAGTCACAATGAATGTCCTGATAGAATCTTAGATGGGGATGTGCAACTTATGAAGGCAAACATTTTTAGGGGTGTCTTAATAAGGTCAAGGTCCTACATCAAGGACAAATGTCAACTTACTGGTCAAATTTAGATTGTCAATAATGTTTTGTCATTCAACATTACATCCTTCAAACTTGGCATGCATGTGCAACTTATGGTGGCAAAACATTTTTAGGGGTGGCTTATTAAGGTCAAGGTCATACATGAAGGTCAAAGGTCATTAGGGGTATAGTATTTCACAAACACATCTTGTTTAACCCTTTACGTGATACAGGCTGCTTTTGATGTTTTTGCAAACAGAGAAGAGGAGCCATATGAACGGGTTCTGCTGTGTATGCTTATAGATATCTTTCCTAATTCTGTTTTATGCCCCCAGATCAGATCGGGTTGTGGGGGGGGGGGGGGGGGTATTGTTTTTGCGCAGTCTGTTTGTTTGTTTGTCTGCTTGTTTGTTTGTCACCAACTTTAACATAACTTTTGACCAAGTACAAATAGATACTTGACTTTTTGCATGCATATGTATCTCATAAAGCCGCACATGTTGAGGGGTGTTGTGTCAAGGTCATCCTAAAAGGTCAGAGGTCAAATATATAGGTCAAATCACAGATTTTAACGTTGCGGCCATAACTTTTGAACCAGTAGAGATAGAACCTTGATATTTGGCATGCAAGTGTACTCCATGAAGCTGCATGTTTTGTTGACATGTCACGTTCATCTTTCAGGGTCAAAGGTCAGATGTTTGTCAGCAACTTTAACATTGGGTATACTTTACCTTTGAATTAGTAAAGATAGATACTTGATATTTGGCATTCATGTATATCTTTTGAAGCCATACATTTTCAGTTATATGTCAAGGTCAAGGTCATCCTTCAAGGTCAAAGGTCAGATATGTAACTCAAATCACTTACTTTCGAACCAATAGAGATAGAGACTTGATATTTGGCATGCATGTGTATCTCATGAAGCTGCACATTTTGAGGGGTGACATGTCAAGGTCAAGGTCATCCTTCAGGGTCAAATGTCAGATGTTTGAATCAATAGAGATAGAGACTTGATATTTGGCATTCATGTATACATATCTCTTGAAGCTGCACATTTTCAAGAGTGACATGTGAAAGCCATCATTCAAGGTCAAAGGTCAGATATATAGGTCAAATCAGTTACTTTCGAACCAAAAGAGATAGAGACTTGATATTTTGCATGCATGTGTATCATTTTAAGTGGTGACATGTCAATGTCAAGGTCATCCTTCAAGGTCAAAGGTCAAATGTATAGGTCAAAGTTTACTTTTGCTATGCTATTTGATTTAGTACAGATAGGGACTTGATATTTGGCATGAACTTATGATGGCATGCAGCCACATGTATTGTGTGGTGACACAACATGTCTAGGACATCCTTCAAGGTCAAGCTCATGTATAGGTCAAATAACCAACTTCACATAGAGACTTCATATTTGGCGTACCTATGTATCTCATGGAGCCTAAGGCCATGAGCTAGCCTATTAGGGGGTATGGGCGTAGTGTAGTGTTTCACAAACACATCTTGTTTCCTAATGCCTTTGCAAATTGAGTAGACCCAGATTATATGGCCCCTGTAGGAGCAGTCTGATCAGGGTCAACTCTGATCTATATAATTATCTAAGAAAGAGGTTAACCCTTTACCTTATACATGTATAAACACCGCTTGATGCATTTACAAACAGTCTCCTATATCAAGGAGCCAAATGATCAGGGTCTGGTCTGTTTGCTTATGAATTTATAAGTGATCTGACTGCAGTTTCTAGCAGTACCCAAAAATCTTGTGTACATAGTGCTATTATTAAAATTTGGCTAATAAATATTCATGATGTCATTATTTATGAATATTCAAAAGGGTAAGGGCTGTTACCCTTTACCCAATAGAAAGGGCAAGTTACAAGCAGGGTAGACCCAGGAGCCACAAGACTCGGATCAGGCTCTCCTGCTTTTTAGCTTATGGAATTAAATAGATCTTATTCTACAGTTTCGGTCTTCTGTCCTTTGGTCATAATTATTATATGCCAATATAAATTCCTTCTTATATTTGATGTTATTATGTCTTACATGAATATTAATGGAGAAAAGGATTAAGAAATGTTGTATTGACATAGGCAAATTTAAAACCTGATTGTGACAAATGGAGCATTTCGAGGGCTTGGTGCAAAACTATTGTAACTCCTTCACTTGTGAAGGAGTTACAATAGTTTTGCACCATTTTTGCCCTCAATTTGCTCCATAAGGATAAAATGTTCTTTTTTTCATAATGGTTTCAAACTACATAATTTGAAAATGTAAATGCTGCTTTTCCTTTGGATTATTCAAAGAGGTTAGGTAAAAAAAAATATGAGGGAATGGGTCTACTTTAAGATAGCCTATGAGGAAATGTGTTAATGGCATCGATAATATAATTTCCAGCAACCAAACTGGAATGAAAGCATAATTCATTTTCTGTAATCAAATTTACTCAAGCCTTCTTTTCAATGGAAGCTTGATTTATAAACTTTTTTTTTTATCCCTTTTCCTGCAGCCTCGTGTCCTTCCTCAATGGTGGCTTATGGAACCTCTTCTGGCTCACCATCCTCTCTACCTAAATGAGCTAACCCTTCTGATGTTGTAACACTGTTGATGGAATGGAACGACCCATTCTGCAGGGTTGTTGCTGCAGTGGTAACTTTAGAAAAGGGGTCAATGTGACCCCTAACCCCTCAACATGGCAATCCCTTGGGGATCTTTGTCAAGATGTCGCACATTGTCTCAGCTCCAGTGGGCCAAATGGAAAAAGGCTTATTGTGCACTTCTTTTTACCGGGAACTCAGATTCGAATCGACATCGGAAATGGTAAGCATGGATATTGTACAGTGTCGTGTTGTAGAAATTGTAAACGGTTATATGGATGTTGTGCACTGTGTTGTGTCATAGAAATTGTAATCGGTTACAGTAATACCTTCTAAACCGTACTGACTAGTGAAGAAGAATTCAGATTTTTTTTAAGCAGGTGTTTGGCTAATATTTGGTTAAATTCATACGGTATTAGCTCATTTTGGAGCCTACTGCATGACTTTCACCCTGCATTAAGCTGCCACATGTCTTAAAAATCGTCTTTATTTAATGCTAATCTTATACCCGTCAGTAGATCTAAACCAGCTGTCTTAAGCGGCCATTCATTTATTGATCATAGGAGTCTTAAAAAGCATGTAGTTGCTTCATGCAGGACAAAAGTGATGCTGAAAGCTCCAATAGGAGCTTTGTGCATTACTTCTTACCTGCATTAAGCTACCGTCCTGCCTTACACACCCATTTTTAATTAGACCTATTTTTGATGGCCACTTAAGGCACCGATTCTACTGTAGTCTGGTTTAGAGTAGTTTTACTATATTGCATGAAACCACTGATTGTAAACCAACTGCATTTGGCACGATGAGAAGATATTGTTATTGTACCTTGAGTGAACGCTGTTCTTCCTGAATTGATTTCCAATAGTCTGATCCCTTTGAATGTGAGTAACAAGTGTCCTGGTATTTGCAAACAGTGTAGACCTATATCAAAGGGCTCCTAAAGGAGCCCTGATACTGATTAGGGTCTGCACTGTTTGTCATTCGGACTCATCTAGCCCATACAAACCCTTCACTTTGCTGAATGGACTCTTATCATTAAGCAATGATTGACCACACCACTTGGAAAGTCAACATTCAAAGGGTCAATCTATTTCCCAAATGGGTCATAGAATGTGGTCGGTCAGTTCGTTGTTTCCATAGCTCTTCAAGCTGGCTCATTATGAAGTGAGAACTTTGATAGCCCCCATCATTATAGAATCTTAAGTACACATGCACTTAGGACATTTAACCTTGTTTGGTATTATGTTACACCAGATTATTTTTGCACCACGCAAACAAAGTTTGATGAAGGTTACATTTGGAATAAGCCTGCAGTCGATCGACGACTGGATGGTCGATCCGAGTCCATCCGCAAATTGTAATTAAGGCTGCTGTACTTGGATATTCATCACCTTTAATGATAGTTCTATGTAAAAAAGAGTAAATGTTATATCGGTGTCCTTCTGTCTAGAAACAATGTTTAATGAAGACCTTTAAATTACACAAAGTCTCTCTTACAAAGGTCCTTCCTTTAAGATTATTAGTCTACTTAGGGCCAGATAAGATGCATAAACATTTTCAAAAATAAGTGGCGGCTTAAGTGCCTTTATTTCTCTACCAATCCCTACCCTATTCTCTTCAAGACGATTCTAAAGAGTGGTTGTAACAGTTAAGGGTCTGGTGGAGAAATAAAGATTTGCGTATTAATGGGTTCGCATGTTTATCAATACGTCTGGGTTATGACAGACTTCTAGTTACCCTTTCCTCCATAAATACGCCTTTCTACGCCTCTGTAAAAGTCACTGTATGAAACCATTGTGACTAATATTTTATCACAATGGTTTCAAAACAACACAATTCTAAAAGTTTCTTTTCTCTAGTAAATACTCCTTTTCAGTAGATTTATTCAAAGTGGTTGGGTCTTAAAATAGCATATCTGTTCATTATGTACCGACTTGTAAATAAATATTACTTGACTTGACTTGTATATGGAGGAATGGGTTAAGACTATAAGACTACATGTATAATTGCTGAATGTTTTCAAGGTCTGGTAGATAGAATGCTTGATGATAGTACAGAAATAAAGACCCCATGCATGCAAGATCGAATGGTCTGAAACTCCCTTGATATAAACAAACAACTATTTTCTCCAAAGAATTTGTGCCTGGGAAAGCCATTGATTCATGGTGTTTAAAATGTTCAGGAATGTGCTTCAACTCTTTGCATGCTTATTAGTAACGTTTGCTGTTTCTGAATTTTCTTCTTCCATTTTCTTTCAGAAATACAATGATAGTATAAAACATTTTGACTCCAGATCAACCTCAATATTCGGCATCAAATCTGGATCCAAACTGCATAGTTTGGGGCCATCTGATCAGGGCCTGCCCTGTTTGCTGAAGACATTTTAATGCATGTAGATATGAATTTATAGTTTCTGTCAATACCAAAATATCCTATGTACATTAATTTTTGCCATCATAGCAAATACTTGTAAATATTCATGATGTCATTATCTCTCATGAATATTAATGAGATTACTTTTTACTATAGCACAAATTATTATTATGAACATAAGAATTCTTTGCCTTGGCGGAAACTTTAGAATCAAGTATCTATAGCATCCCGTAAGCAAGCAGAGCAGACCCTATAAAGCTGTCTGATCTGGATCTACTCTTTTTGCCTGGATGTAGAAAGGTGTATTAATGCTGTAATTTAGGGCTGATTACTGTTTAGCACACAGTTTAATATTCTTATTGACATCAAGTAAATTGGAATATTCTTAATTCTTTTCCCAGCTCTTGTTTAAACCAATTACTTCATAAATACACCTTTGCAAACAGAGCAGACCCAGATCAGATGGCTCCTGTAGGAGCCATCTAATCGGGGACTGCTCTGTTTGTTATATTAATGAAGTAATATCTAGATTATGATTCTACAGTTTCTGCAATGACCAAAATTTCTGAGATAGGAATGCCAAATTTGTTTTGTGAGTACATCTTGGAATGGTGCAATGTCAAGTACCATTTTCATGTCTAGTGTGACTTTGACCTTGACTGCTGACCTAAGTTAAAGAAAAACCTTGTCCAGAGGGTATCTCTTACATTAATTGAGGTACTGCGAATTCCAAATTTGGTGTGTGAGTACATCTTGGGATAGGGAGTGTCACATTCCATTTTCAGGACTGTGTGACCTTGACCTTGATCGCTGATCTCAGGTATGGAAAAACCTTGTCCAGAGGGTATCTCCTATATTACTTGAGGTAGGAATGCCATATTTGGTATGTGATCACATCTTTGGAAGGCGGAGTGTCTCATACCATTTTCAGGTCTCTGTGACCTTGACCTGAGCTAAAGAAAAACCTTTTGTACATCTTGTCTGAGGTGTATCTCCTATATTATTTGGTAGGAATGCCAAATTTGGTGTGTTATTACATCTCGGGATGGTGGAGTATCACATATACCATTTTCAGTCTGTGACCTTGAACTTGACTGCTGACCTCAGTTAAAGAAAAACCTTGTCTGGAGCATATCTCCTATACTACCTGAGATAGGAATGCGACAGTTGGTTTGTGAATACATCTTGGGATAGCTGAGTTTCACAGTTTTCAAGTCTGTGTGACCTTTGACCATGACCTTGACTGCTAACCTCAGGTGTAGAAAAACCTTGTTTGGAGCATATCTCTTGAATTACTTGTAGTTAGAATGCCAAATTTGGTGTGTAAATACATATTAGCAAGGTTGTGTGTTGCATACTAATATTTAGGTCTTCGTGACCTTGACCTTGAAGGCTGACCTGAGCTTAAGAAAACCCTTGTCCGGAGCATATCTCCTATATTACTTTAGGTAGGAATGCCAAAATTGGTGTGTGAGTACATCTTGAGATAGTGGAGTGTCGCATAGAGTTTTCAGGTCTCTTTTACTTTGACCATGACCGCTGACCCCAGTTATAGAAAAAAGCATGCCAAAAGCATATCTGTAATAATATTAATGGTAGGGATGCAAAATATGGTGTGTGAGTACATCTTGAGAATTCAGGTCACTGTTTTGAAGTGACTGTGCAACACACATTTCAATGTCATTGCTTTGCTTTGGGGGCATTTGTCACCTACGTACTGTGACACATTTCTTGTTTATAATGTAAACTTTTCAAGAGAACATTTTGCTTTGACAGAAACTATAGAATCAGATCTTTATAATTTCAAAAGCAAACAGATTCACCACCCCTCAGATCAGTGGCTCCTACAGGAGCAGTCTGATCTGGATTTACTCTGTATTTAACACGTGAAAAAGCATTCATGTGAGGGAAAGGGTTAACTAACAAAGTATTTACCAACAGTGGAATATTAATTGGCATTCTCATTGCATCATAGTTGTTGTTTAAGTTACCCGTTACTCCATACATACACCTTTCTACCCCTTTACAAACAGAGAAGACCGGCAGACTAGATGGCCCCTGTAGGAGCCATCTGATCAGGGACTGCTCTGTTTGTTTATGGAATTATATAGATTTAATTCTTTAGTTTCTGCCATGCATTGTCAAAATTTCCTGTGTTCATGTAAATTTATATAAAATGAATAATCATTAGTTCTTACATGAATATCCATGGAGTAAAGGGTCCATTTCTGTGACTGGTTTATTCTTATTGTCTCTGTGTGTGCAGATAGTCCTTGTAAATTTATTACTTACCTTTTAGAAGATAGACATACTTTAGGTGAGTTCTGTGATTTTCTCTTTTTGCTAGTTAAGCTTTACAATGTTTCGGGTGCTTTCCTGCTGATTATTCCAGTTACATATGTACTTCTCTTTTTGTTATTTAAGCCTTTGTTTTGGTGCTTTCATGCATGTCCATTATTCCATATTGCCCTAATGTAGCTATCATTACATTTATAAAATGTAGTTAATAACACCATTAATTCAACTTTAGTGTATTATGAATAATTATATTAAATTTCATGATGTGAACACTGTTTACAATAAAATTTAAACTATTTACAAAGCAATTGCAATAATGATTTGAACTCTATTTCAGGTATTGATTGAAAAATTATAACAAAGCAATTTAATAGATAAAGGGGCGTATTCAAATACTAAAGTCCTCATTTCTCCACCAAACCCTAAGTTGTGACCTGGTGACTCTTCTAAGAATCGAGACTATAATTCTAAAGAGTGGTCACACAATATTATAGGGTTGTATGGAGAAATATTAAGAAGCTATTACATGTAGTTCTTTAAAGTGTTTTATGTACACATCTTATCTGAGCCTCTGTGGAACTGGATCATGATATCTAATGTTAACAGTGTTAATTATATTTTAAACAATGTTAAATTCATTGTAAACAATGTTAATTATATTTTAAACAATGTTAAATTTATTGAAAACAATGTTAAGTTATTGTTTGTTTTGATTGATTAAGCAGTCTGCAAATTCAGCAATGTATACATACCTGTCTCTAAATGTACATGTACATTAAATAACATTTGTTACTTATAATTAACCTCATGTATATTCATGGAAGACTCTACCTATTATGAATATTATTTAACCCATTCCCTGAGACATAGGCTATTTTTAGACCCAACCTCTTTGAATAAACTATTTTTAGACCCAACCTCTTTGAATAAATCTACCAAATTAAGAGGAGCATTTCCTAGAGAAAAGGAAAATGTTAGAATTGTGTAGTATTGAAACCATTGTTATAAATAGAGCATTTTGCTTCATAGGCGCAAAATGCTCTATTTATCACAATGGTTTCAAGAAGTAACTATTACAGAGGCGTAAAAAGGCGTATTTGGAGGAAAGGGTTAACCAATTTTCTTATGTACATCATAATTTTCAAAGCAAACAGAGCAGACCCAGATCTGATGGCTCCTGTAGGAGCCATCTTATCTTGGTCTACTCTGTTTGCAAAGGTTTGTTTATTTAAGGGGAAAAGTTAATTGTTGTAAGGCTAAACAAATAGTGACAGGCGTTGCTTATGGTGATAGGGTAAGTGGCATGCAGGTCAACAGAGGTTGGCAAAGTTTCGAAAAGCTTGCACTTTGGAAGGGGAAGAAAATAAGCTAAAGCCTTCAACCAGGAATTGGTTGGCAGAAGTGTTGTAATGGTACAAAGTCTTATCTTGTATCTTCCTGTGTTGTTTACCCTTTGCAAAAACACAACATAAGTTGATTTGTGCTTGAGCAATTTGTTTGGATCTAGAGCAGACTTTAGGGGGCCGAATAACCCTTTCAGCGCCAAATAAATTTCCTCTGCTAAGATTATTGTCCGCTTCAGGTTTCAAAGTGGCATTTTCTTTTAATTCTTCACAAAAATATGGTCACTGTCAAACATGAGTTTGGATCCTGAGAGGAGACGCTGTGTTACCGTGGCTAAGATATTCCTGTGGTATTGATGTGTCATTATAAAAAGTGATCTAATTAATATTCATGATATCATTGATTTGTCTTGTTATATGAATAAAGGGCTTATAGGCGATTGATGTTATTCAAGACATGTATCTTAATTGAATGTATATGCCAATTTATCTCATTTTTCGTATTAAAAGGTTTAAATATAAACATGTACAGTAAAACCCCGCTACTGCGACCACCTAAAAGAGGTATAATTCTGGGTGCTATGTGCAGGTGGTAGCTTAATGCAGGACAAAAGTAAAACTCTGCATTACTTTTGTCCTGCATTAAGCTACCACCTGTTTGTAAAGACAACCATGTTTATTCATTAAGTGGTTGCTTTAGAAGGGTTTTACTGTACTACATTTCACCCTTATCATGTTTAAAACACAACCTGAGTGATATTTTCAACCACCATTAGTCCAGATCAGACGCCATTAGTAATGTATGACAACTTTTCAGGATCCAAGCTCATTGACCCCCTGCATTTAAGTCTGTACATGACTCAGTGTCAATATAGTTTTTCCAATTTTAGCTTCAATGACTCAGTGTTGTAAAAAAAATTGCTGCAAATCTAATTTTGGGAAGACGTATTTTTTTACAGCCTGATAATTATTAAGGGTTATGTATACATGTAGAACAATGACACTGTCTGACTAGTGTCTGTATAATGTATCGTAAATGTCTCATCTGTATGAAATGAGCATGCCTTGAATTAATTACATCTGCCCATGTATAAAAAACTCATGTTGCTGTGTGTTTAAACCCTTCCAATGCTGAAGTTTCAAATACACTATTCCAAAATTTGAACAGATCAAGCTTAATATGGTGAATTATTTTTATGCCCCCAAAGCTAGGCTTTGGCGGCATATAGTGATCGCACCGTGCGTGGGTGGGTGGGTGTGTAGGTGGGTGTGTGTACCTTTTGTCCGGAGTATATTTTGTTTGTCACATCAGCTACAGATACCAAATTTGGTGTGTGAGTTGATCTTGGGATGGCGGAGTGTCGCATACCATTTTCAGGTCACTTTGACCTTGACCTTGGACCTCAATTTTACAAAAAGCTTGTCTGGAGCATATCTCCTATACCTTACCACCTAAGGATTCCAAATTTAGTGTGTGAGTTCATCTTGGGATGGTGGAGTGTCGCGTACCATTCTCAGGTCACTGTGACCTTGACCTTGACCTTTGACCTCGATTTTACAAAAAGCTTATACCTTACCAGCTACAAAACCCTTGTCTGGAGTATATCTCCTATACCTTACCAGCTAAGGATTCCAAATTTGGTATGTGAGTTCATCTTGGGATGGCGGAGTGTCGCGTTCCATTTTCAATTCACGGTGACCTTGACCTTGACTTTTGACCTCGATTTTACAAACAGCTTTTCCAGAGCATATCTCCTATACCTAACCGGCTACGGATTCCAAATTTGGAATGTGAGTTCATCTTGGGATGGCGGAGTGTTGTATACCATTTTCAGGTCACTGTGACCTTGACCTTAGACCTTGATTTTCCAAAAAAGCTTGTCCTGAGCATATCTCCTATACCTTACCAGCTAAGGATTCCAAATTTGGTGTGTGAGTTCATCTTGGGATGGCGGAGTGTCGCGTACCATTTTCAGGTCACTGTGACCTTGACCTTGACCTTTGACCTCGATTTTACAAAAAACTTTTCCAGAGCATATCTCCTATACCTTACCAGCTACAGATTCCAATTTTGGTGTGTGAGTTCATCTTAGGATGGGTCAATACTTCCATTTTCAGGTCACTGTGACCTTGACCTTGACCTTTGACCTCGATGTTACAAAAAGCTTGTCTGGAGAATATCTCCTATACGTTATCAGCTACTGATTCCAAATTTGACCCTGTGTCTTTTTTTAAAACGTTAAGAATTTACCCAGGATCTGTTTTTAACGTTGACAATCAACCCCAGGGTCCTTTTTAATGTTGAGAATGACCTAGGGTCCTTTTTAACCAAGTTTCGACCACCGGCTCTTTTCTTAGCTATCATAATCGTCAAAGGTTCTGTTTTTAATGTTAAGAACTGACTCCTGTGTCATTTTTAACAGCATCAAAATTTCATGTAACACCTGCATTACATTGTATTGTTTTTCCGCCAAAATGAATTTCGGTGTCAAACACTTTGGGGGCATTTGTCACCCGTGATGACTCTCTTGTTATCATGTCGTATCATTCAGGATTTGTTTATGCAGAAAAGTTTAACATAACAAACAGTGCAGACCCAGATGAGAGGGTTCTTCCAGGCGCCCTCTCATCTGGGTCTGCACTGTTTGCAAGGGACATTAAGTGACTCGTTTCTTGCACTGAAAGGGTTAATTGAGATATTATTTTTATTCAACTGGAATTAAACACTTGAACTTCTCAGTTAGTCAAAAGGTATTTTTATATTATCATAATTTATCCTTTACTCGAGCTCCATTATTAAATAATTTATGTATTAATATTTATTATGCCCCCTACGGTGGGCATATAGTAGTCGCATTGTCCGTCCTTCCGTCTGTCCGTCCTTCCGTCTGTCCGTCCGCACTCACCAATGGGTAGTTGTGTGACTTTTTCTAACTAGTCGCACAAGTAAAATCATTAACCTGGCCATCTCTTGTGACATTAACCTGGCCATTTCTTGTGACATTAACCTGGCCAGTTGTGGGACATAGGGTTAGGGTTAGGGTTAGCTTCCAGATCATTCTTTTCCAAAGTTAGAGCCAAAATTAGTTTTTCTTGTGGGACTAGTCCCACAAGAAAAGATCAAAGGAAAAAGTCACAGAACTACCCATTTGTTAGCATGTCTGTCCGTCTGTCCTTCTGTCCGTCCCAAATTCGTGTCCGGTCTGTAACTTCTTCATCAATCAATGGATTTCAATATAACTTCCCACAAATGTTCACCAGACAGAGACGATGTGTCGCGTTCAACTCCCTGGTCCATGGGTCAAAGGTCAAGGTCACAGGGTACAATTACTTTGTCGCAAATTTCGTGTCCGGTCTGTAACTTCTTCATCTATCAATGGATTTCAATATAACTTCACACAAATGTTCACCGGACAGAGACGATGTGTCTCGTTCAACTCCCAGGTCCATGGGTCAAAGGTCAAGGTCACAGGGTACAATTACTTTGTTACAAATTTCGTGTCCGGTCGGTATTTTCTTCATCTATCAATGGATTTCAATATAACTTGCCACAAATGTTCAACACACAGAGTCGATGTGTCGCGTTCAACTCCCTGGTCCATGGGTCAAAGGTCAAGGTCACAGGGTACAATTACTTTGTCACAAATTTCGTATCCGGTCTGTAACTTCTTCATCTATCAATGGATTTCAATATAACTTCACACAAATGTTCACCAGGCAGAGACGATGTGTCACGTTCAACTCCCAGGTCCATGGGTCAAAGGTCAATGTCACAGGGTACAATTACTTTGTCACAAATTTCGTGTCACAGGGTACAATTACTTTGTCACAAATTTCGTGTCCGGTCTGTTACTTCTTTATATATCAATGGATTTCAATATGATTTGGCACAAATGTTCACCAGACAAAGATGATGTGTCACTTTCAACTCCTTGGTCCATGGGTCAAAGGTCAAGGTCACAGGGTACAATTACTTTGTCACAAATTTGGTGTCCGGTCTGTAACATCTTTATCTATCAATGGATTTCAATATAACTTGGCACAGATGTTCACCAGACAAAGACGATGTGTCGCGTTCAGCTCCCTGGTCCATATGTCAAAGGTCAAGGTCACAGGGTACAATTACTTGTTTATCTGTGAATGGAATTCAAAGGAACCTAGCACAAATGTTCACCACACAGACGATGTGTCAACTCCCAATGGTCCATAGGTCAAAGGTCACGGTCACAGGGTACAATTTTTGGGGGCATTTGTCACGTGACTGTGACATCTCTTGTTAGCTAATTTTTTTAGAATACAATATGATAGTATCGAGACATATTTGGTCATTGTAAGAAACTGAAAATACTTGGCCAATGTCAGAAGCTGTAGAATTTCGAATCAAATCTAGATAATATTATTAATATCATACGCAAACAGATCTAGAGTTTCAGACACAGAGGTTGTAGACAGGATCTAGGAGCCATCTGACCTAGGTCTACTGTTCAGACTGTACTAAGTTGCAAAAGGTGAAAAGTGGTATCTATGAAGTAAAGAGTTAACTTAATTATAATGTTCTGACTAAACGTTTGCTAACAGAACATATCCTGAATTTAGCTCATTGAATATGGGATAGTCGTATGCATTTGCAGATGGTGTAGACTCATATCAGAGGGCTCCCTTTAAGCCCTCTGATTAGGGTCTGCACTGTTTGTCAGTTAAAATCCCAGTTTGAGAAAGCTATTTAGCTCAGTCCCTGCATTGTAAGAATTGATTGTGATTATTTTGGCACCAGTTCTCATAGTTTAATTGACCCAGAAAGGTGAAACTTTATTGCCCCATACCTGTCATATGTATATTATCCTTCTGAATGTAACATGCTGTTTGCTGATTATTGTCCTTGGAACTGGTTTGAAGTGGGCGGTGGGCAATGGGTCACAGCAGATCAGAAAGTCTAGATCCTCAACGGCTGAAGAATAGTCAATGTATCTGAATAAGATGGGGGAAATTATGTTGTATTACACTGGTTCAAGGGTTTTAGACAACAAAGATTGTATAATTGGATTGGTTATAATTACGTTTGTAAATATTTGTGACCGTAATGACATATTGTTTATTATAATAATGGATGAAGAAACCTACTTGTTAGTTAATCAACCCTTTCCTTCATATATATAAATACCTTTTCACACCTTTGCAAACTGAGTAGACCCAGATCAGACACCTCCTACAGGAGCCGTCTAATCAAGATTTGCCCTGTTTGCTAATGGATTCATTGTTATGAGTGCAGTTTTTGAAAATACAAAAGATTCATGTATACATGTGCTGTATAAGAATTTAGTTAAAGAATATTCATGTCAGTATTTCTTACATGAATATTCAACAGGGAAAGGACTCAGATCTAAGTATGCGTGATGGAGTGACTATTCAAACATTGATAAACTAGGAAAGTAACTTGTTTGTAAAATTCATATATTGTAGTATTTGTAATTAAGTGACAGTATATTTAATAACTCAATAGTTGACAAGAAACATATTAAATTGTTTGTTACAATTAGTACATAAATGGACATTTAAGGAATACTGAAAGAAAGGTTTTGGATCAAGTAAGTTTCAATTTAATCACTTGTTTTCCATTTTGTTAAACTTGTATATATAGCAGAATTTAGCAGTTTTAAGATTTGTTTTTGTATTTTTGATATAATTATCAGAATTTGTTTTAACTCTTTCCTTCATATATTTGTGTTTTCACGCATCCACGAACAGAATAGACCCAGACCAGACAGCTCCTATAGGAGCTCAGTCTGATTAGGGTCTGCTCAGTTGTTTGCTAATGGAATTTTAAAGATGTTTCGTTACTTTCTAAAATGGGTACATTATGTTCCACCTTCCATATTTCATTATAACTACATTTTGTATTCTGTCCATGAATATTCATTAGGTTTTGAAATTTGGACTAAATATAGGACAGGGAAAGGGTTAACTCTTTACTCCATGAATATTCATGTAAATAATATTATAAATAGGAATATTTATTAGCTTCATTTTTATTATGGCAAGAACAAAAAAAAGTGTTGGGCATATGGCACAAATTGTAGAATCAGATCTTACGATTTACTGAACACCCCTCGTATTATTTAGTCCATAAGCTAACAGAGCAGATCGTGATCAGTCAACTCATGTACATAAACCGTCTGATCTCGGTTTATGCTGTCTGCATATTATCTATATAGTAAATATACTATACTTTACTCCTTAGATACACATTTAAGAATACTCATTTCCAAACAGTAGAACCAGGTCAGACAGTTACTGTTAAGAGCTGTCTGACCAATTGCAAAGTCTGCTCTAGTTGCGTATGAATGATATAGATCAGAGTGGACTAAATTATTGTTAAACATTGATGGGATGTTCTGCTCAGAAACTTCAGCAATGAATAGGGTAAGGTTGACATTTTTAGCTCGTCTGTTTCGAAGAAAAGTCGAGCTATTGTGATCACTGGGTCGTTACATGTTGTCATCGTTGTGGTGCAAAAGTATAAAAGGTATCAACATGAAACTTCATAGGCTAGTAGATCTCATTGAGGGGAAGGTCCCTACATAAGAACCATAACTCTTGATTTCAAAATTTTGGAGTTATGGGCCTTTATCAATTTCAAATGTTTTTAATTTAGCTGGACATTAATAGTACAGGTAAACCTCTGAAAACCGAACACCTTCGGACCAGACAAAATGTTCGGTTTTCAGAGGTGTTCGGTTTTCAGAGAGTTTTCTGAAACTGAAACCTGAAGGTGAAGAATGTGATCTTCTGTAAAATCAGTATGTCTTTTGATCTTATCAGAATAAGATAAAACATTTAGTTTCTACTATAGATGGAAGTATTACAGTAACAAGAAAATAATCAAATTGTAAAATGTTTTTATCTGATTTATACTTTACCACATATGGACAATGTCGGTTTTGGAATAACCTCTGAATCTTTAATCAAATTAACTCAATCCTATAAAGTAAATTCAACCCATCAACATTTAGAAGGAGGTGCAGACATGATTGTGTTGAGTGTTTACATCAAACTGACTGATTGATTTGTAATTAGCTATCATTATTTTTCATAAGCAAAAGGCCTGTATAAAAACAAAATTAGTATGTTCCCTAAATTTCAATAAGGAGGTGTGAAAAATCATGACATTGCCTCATTAAAGTTTTCTTATGATTTCCAAAAGCAACATCAACTGCAGTATTAGCCTATACCCCTATTGTGTTTTTCACACCTTTGCAGTTTACATTGCACACAGTCACGGGCAGCTGTCAAACACAGTAGGGGTCCCAAAATTCTCTAGTAAAATTATCAAGTCATCACCCCTAATTGACCCTCAGGATATGTTCGGTTTTCAGAGGTGATTTACAATGCAAATATAGGTTTATGTTCTGGAACTTGTGTTCGGTATTCAGAGAGTTCGGTATTCAGAGAGTTCGGTTTTCAGAGAGATTTTCTATATAGAATATATAACAAAAAAATTGGGACCAAAATATTTGTTCGGTTTTTAGAGATTTTCGGTTTTCAGAGGTTCGGTTTTCAGAGGTTTACCAGTACTGTAAAACAGGTTTTATTAGCGACAATATATATTTCGCGCTAATTCGCGAATGCGCTGCCCCGCGAATTCAATATTTTCGCTAATAAACCAGTAACAAGTATAAAAAGGAGTAACGTCCGAATCGGTATATCCGGAATATGGTCAGATTTATCACGTCGTCGTCCATGTGTTTTCTGCATTAATAACATCCTTCGCTCAACACAAATTGTTGGATGAAGTGTATTGCTTCCATATATTTTGTTTAATAAAAAATAAATGTTTAAATAAAAAATACAGATCGAAAAATGGAAGAATGTTTCTCTTCTTCATTGATCTCCGTGAAAAGGGAAGTCACTCTTATATACATACATGTATACATGTACGGCAAGTAGTAAATTGTCGTGGATAACATCTGGTTGTTTTTGTACAATTACGGAATTTTGAAACAGGTTTGACTCTATGTGTTTGTGAAAAACAACTCACTCATTTTGACTATTGAATACCGGCTTATGCCAAGCAGCGTTTAGCAGATCAACACGTATACATACACAAACTTGTCAATTTGTTTTCACACGTTTACCGTCCAAGTCTCAATAGGGGCACTGATTTAACTTTTAGCCTCATAATGGACAAATCGCGATAACCATTTCTTTTGCAGACAGTTCTGATCCAAATAAGACCCCGAAGTAATAAATGAGTAATAACTTTGTTGCTTACATTTCCACCATTTCATCAGTAGACCGGTGTGTCACGCTATGCCATACATCCGAGTTTTGGGTAAAGTTCTCAAAACAAATACAAAATTGAATACTGGTAAATACAGGCCTTAACGCATGCTATAAATTATCGATTGATAACCCCTAAATTGCCGACGGCAGTTACATACATTTGGCAGAAATTTATTCTTTGCCCTTTTTACAGCGTTCGGCAGAGTTTTAAACGAGTCTATTTCCGTTAAGTTAATTTAGCGAGATTGACGCCGTAGCGAAATCATCATGACGCGAATTAATACAAAATCACATTTACGCGAAATAATCATGACGCGAATATAACCTGTTTTACAGTACCAAATCAGACGAGTGTTTGCACTGGACGCGGCGCTTGTTTATTATGCTGCAGTAAGGATTGAGAAATTTCACATTTAATGACATCATGAATATTTATTACATTGAATTTTGAATGTACACAAGATGTTTTGGCAGAAACTGTAGAAACAATAAACCAAAAAGGAGCATTAACTTTTAAGAGAAAAGGAAAATTTTAGAATTTTGTAATTCTGAAACCCTTGTGACAAAATAAAGCATTAATTTTGCTCCCTTTAAAATATAAGGAGCAAATGCTCTATTTATCACAATGGTTTCAAAAAGTGACTTTTACAGAGGCGTAGAAAGGCATATTTATGGAGGAAAGGGTTAACCTAGATAATCTTCTATCATGTCAACAGCTTTTCACACCACGCTAAGGATTTTACATTATTCAAGCAGTCAGTTTAAAGCCCGGTCCTGTCAGAGCTGTCTGATCAGGGTCTGCTGTACTTCCTAATGTGAGAATATATGTTCCTTGATCTACACGAACAAAATCATATGCATCTGAAAAATTCAGTTAATTAATAAATAATAATTCTCCCAGGTAGATCTGTTCTAATATCATGATCTGAGAATTAAATATTGGCGGGATGGGAGTAACTATAAGTAAATACAAATTCATATTAACGGTTTTAACCCATTACCTCATAGACTATTTTTAGATCCAACCTCATTGAATAAATCTACCGAAATGGAACATTTACTAGAGAAAAGGAAAATCTTAGAACTGTGTAGTTTTGAAACCACTGTGATAAATAGAGCATTTGCTCCATAGGAGTAAATGCTCTATTTTTCACAGTGGTTTCAAAAAGTGACTTTAACAGAGGTGTTAAAAGGCGTCAATATGAGGGAATGGTTTAAGAGTACAGTATGATTAATCAGATAACATTACATCACTTCTGACAGCGAACTTGTTCTCTCTGACCTGACAGTAAAATGAAGGTGCCCCATAAATCGCAACAAGGTCACTGTGATAATAAGAAACAGGGAACTTTTGTTGCCCAAATGTCCTCGAACATTTCCTCTCTCACGTAGACTGATTAACCCTTTCGCTGTTCATTAAATAGTAGGAAATAATAACTACATAAAAATTAATTCATTATATTGTTTTTATAATTAATGGCATTAAGAAAAAGGCAAACAAGCAGACCCTCAGATCAGCTGCAGACGACTCTTATAGGAGCTGCGCGATATAATGATCAGAGTCTGTTACATATGCTTACAAAATAACATATACCGTACCTGATTCTATAGTTTCTGCCATGGTCAAAATGTGTGAGTGTATGCGTGTGTGTGTATGTGTGTGTCTCCTCCTCTCTTTCAATCACCTTTCCCAGCCTATATATCTGTCTTTCAGTCACTCTTTCTCTGTCTGTTTTTCTTTCATTTACTCTTTTCCTGCCCGCATATGAGTGTGGCTGTCTTTCAGACACTATTTTTCTGTCTGTTTATGTGTCTGTGTGTCTGTCCAAGTCATGCTTTCTCACAGATATCCCTTTCCAGGCCAACCCCACACTCTCTATCTCTCTCTATATTTTCTTTCTTTCTTATTTCTTTTCTTTCTTTATAAGAAAGATCAGTGGGCAGATCAAGAATATAGAGAATAATAGGTTAGTGCCGTAGATGGGACGCTTTATCCGACGAGGGGAGAAAACGTTGAGGCGAGGCTTGCCGAGCCTCAACTGTTTTCTCTCCGAGTCGGATAAAGCGTCCCATCTACGGCACTAACCTATTATTCGATTTATCCAGTCAATATAGTTAAATTTCTTTTTTACAGACTCATAACTCTCTTGAAATAATTTACATTGAAAATGCAGTTTTTCGATCAACGGATCCCTCCCTTTTCACTTCCATTTAGACGTAAATCGATCTAATGAGCTACCGCAGAGGAATATAGTTTCGATACTTGTATTACTAGAAGGGAAACGTGGTTGAATTTGAAAAATAAGATGATTTGAATCGAGGGTCGATAAGTTATTTCAAACAGACATGGTCTATATTCTTTGGTCAAATTCGAGTTACGTAGTCTCGGTTTCTATTTTTAGATTCTACCTAACGTCACTCAGAAATCGATGGAACTGAACAGGCTATATTTAGGTTTATGACTATCACCGCCCCTGTAAGAGTTTATCAATCAAATAATCATGAGAGTGAAAAGAAAACATTTACTATTTATCTGTCAATCTTTGCTTCCAGGTTTGATTTTATCAAAAACGGGTTTTGCCAGCGGTGGATTAAATTAATAAAAGTGATAAATCAACGTCATTTTGTATGTGGCCTCGGTGGCGTAATCGGTAAGGGCGACGTCTGTAGAGAGATTAGAATTAGTTTTTGTAGGATCAGGCGCGGGTTCGAATCCAGCTGTAGCCAATTATTTTTATTTTTTTTTCTCATTTGAATAATTCTTCTGGTGACCAAATAGATCTGTTAGATCTATTCCATCAACATGTTTATGAATATTTACAGAAAACTAAAATAGTTCCATGGTTATAGAATCATTACGCCTATCTACTAACCAAATAAACCTTCCACTACCGGAAGTAACCAAATAAACCTAAGTTTATTTGCACCCCCTTTATTATGTCACTAGAGAAGCCTGGTGACTGGATAAAATAAAGTTTGAATGTCATGGTGTTGAATAGCACAATTTCTCACACACTTCTGAAGTTCTGAAGCAAGAAATATGCATTTCTCTTGCATTTTACATTAGATAAACCTTTTGAATGCGAGCCTCACATGCACTAGCATTTTCAAACAATGTAGACCCAAATCAGTCAGGCCTCTGATCAGGGTCTGCCCTGTTTCATTCAAAATCTTCTAGCAAGTTAATTTAACCATTTCCATTATATAAATGCATGTTCAAGCATTTGCAAACAGGGTAGACCCAGATCAGACAGGTCCTAAAATAGCTGTCTGATCAGGCTCTGCTCTGTTTGCTAATGAAATTTGAAAGATCTGTTTCTATAGTTTCTAAAATGGCTATAATTTACAATTTCACACTTTCGATATTTCATTATAACTTATAATTAGCCATGAATATTCAGTAAGTATTGAAATTTGGACTAAACCAAGACCAGGAAAAGGGTTTAAGCCTTTCATACTGAGTGGACTCTATAGTTTAACACTGATGGGCTAGTCCACTATATATACAGGTTCAACCACTGACACTAACTATAGCACCCACAGGTAAGAGTAATTACACTGCCACAAAAAACGTACTCAGTCTGCCTACATAAAAACAGCTGCTTGTTGATAATGGAATAGACTGGTAGTTACATAATTCAGCTAAAGCTTAATCTGACAAAATCGGAACACTTAACCCATTCCCGCATATTGACGCCTTTTGGTGCTTCTGTAAAAGTCACTTTATGAAACCATTGTGATAAAAAGAGCATTTGCTCCACAGGAGCAAATGCTCTATTTATCACAATGGTTTCAAAACTACACAATTCTGAAAATTTCCTATTCTCTAGTTAATGCTCCTTTTTGGTAGATTTAATCAAAGAGGTTAGTTCTAAAAATAGCCTATGTGGGAATGGGTTAAATAAGTCTCATTGTCTGTCTTAATTGTTTGGAGGCAAAACTGTGATTACCTATGCAAACAGTTTGGATCCAGATTAGACACTGCATAATGGGGTGTCTCAGTCAGGATCCAAACTGTATGACACTTTGACCATATTTTAGGCAAAGAAATTAGATAAATTCTGTTTTAACAATTGAAGCTGATGACAATTTTTGCAGATGAAAAATTACTTAGCATTCAAAGTATTAATGACAGGTGGTAGCTTATTGTAGACTGAAAACTTAATGATGTAGAAAACTCCTCACCTGGAGCTTAAATTCTGCATGACTTTCACCTTGCCACCTATGAAACAAGTTCTTCTTTACAAATGAGGTTGGATAAGCATGGTTGTACTGTATACATGGCTCTCCAGAAAGGCAAGAAGATCTACAGTTAATAGATAAACCAGTTTCTTGAATACCTTACACGTGCACTGTAAAGAGTTACACTTTTTTCATGCATGTCTGTTTTATCATGCATGATCGAATGGTTTTTCAATAATCCCACTTATAGAGAGTCATGTCTGAATATTGACTCAATACATATTAGTTCTACACACACCTGGTTCGATTTCATTATGGCAGTGTCATGATAGAGAAAATAGAACTGCATCGATGACTGTGCATGTTCATCTGTGACTCATTGAGTCAATCTGTGTTAGAAAGAGGGGAAAAGAATGGTTTTGAAAGTGTGAAGCAGGACGAGGGACAATCGGATAATGGTGAAGGCTGCAGATCATGTGTTTGATGGAATTTATCGTGCTCGTCTTTGGTATGCTGTCATTATACATGTGGTAAACCCATGTTTTGCTTTGAAAACCATAATACTGCTCTGCAAATTTCATCGATTTACTGAACTTATACTAAGTATTCCATCAGGCAACCTTGGGCATATAGTATAGACCCAGATCAAACCGCTCCTTCCGGAGCATTTTGATCTGGGTCCTCTATACTATTTGCTGCTTAATTAGTTTCATGTATACAGTAAAACCTCTCTATAAGTGCCACTAAATTACATCAATTATTTTGTGTTAAATGCAGGTGGCTGCTTAAAGCGTTGTTTTACTTTCACCTTGCTTTAAGCAGTCACCTGCCCTAAATGCCAACTTATTAACACAATTTAATGGCCATTATAGAGTGGTTTTACTGTATTTATTGAAACAGCTAGTGCCAGATTGACTATATAGCAGTCACATAATAATCCTTTACTCCATACATACATTTTCTACACCTTTTCAAACAGAGTAGACCCAGATCCTGTAGGAGCCATCTGATCAGGGTCTGCTCTGTTAACTTATGGTATAATACAGACGTGATTCTAAGTAACAGTTTCTGCCAAGGCCAAATCGAGGGCTTGGTGTAAAACTATTCTAGAATAGTTTTGCACCAAGCCCTCGAAATAGTTTCCATGACTCAGTGCTGCTATAAAAATTAATCTAATTAATATGTTTATTATTTCCTATATGAATATTCATGGAGTGAAGGGATAAACAGGTGAAGAGTTGAGATTTGTGCCAGCGGTGTTAATGATTATGGTACTAAAGGATTTTAATGGACTACTCCAAAATACATACAGGGCAAGCTTACTATGAATATTAGGGATGTTTTGAAAAGATTGTGTAACATAAGAAACAGTGCAAACTCTGATGAGAGGGCTCTTCTAGAAGCCCTCTCATCTGGGTCTACACTGTTTACAAAGGACATTAGTGACTTGTTTCACACACTAAAAAAGGTAAAATGTTATTGGATTCTCTAAAATTTAATATTTTTTTATAACAAACTTTTTGTGAATTGATTAACGTCACCAACGGATCCTTAACCCAATTTCCCTCATAGGCTATTTTTAGATCCAACCACTTTGAATAAATCTACCAAAAAGGAGCATTAACTAGCTAGAGAAAGGAAATTTTTAGAATTTTGTAGTTTGAAACCATTGTGATAAATAAGCATTTGCTCCTATAGGAGCAAATGCTCTATTTATCACAATGGTTTCAAGAAGTGGTTATTACAGAGACGTAGAAAGGCGTATTTATGGAGGAAAGGGTTAATCAGATGCCAATTTACTCAGCTTCTGATCTGCTGTTTGCAATTGTCCGTTATTTGTAATACCAGTATTATTTTCAAAATTAAACATTTGTATCATTATAAGAATTCAAATTATGAGATTGTTTGGATCCATATATTAACCTATTCCCACATGGGCTAGTTTTAGACCTAACCTCGTGGAATAAATCTACTGAAAAGCAGCAATGCATTGTATATTAACCCTTTCCCTGTTCTATGTTTATTACATATTTCAATACCTATTGATCATTCATGGACAAAAGAGTTATAAAGAAATATGGACAGTGGATCATTGTAGCCATTTTAGAAAGTAAAGAAACAGATTTATCAAATTTCATTAGCAAACAGAGCAGACCCTGATCAGACGGCTCCTCTAGGAGCCGTCTGATCTGGGTCTACTCTGTTTGCATATGCGTGAAAACACGTTTATATGAGGGAATGGGTTAACATATACAATCAGTTTAGCTGTACAGGGTCTCATAAGACATTTTAGTTGTACAGGGTCTCATAAGACATTTTAGTTGTACAGGGTCTCATAAGACATTTTAGTTGTACAGGGTCTCATAAGACATTTTAGTTGTACAGGGTCTCATAAGACAGACTAGCTGTACAGGGTCTCATAAGACATTTTAGTTGTACAGGGTCTCATAAGACAGACTAGCTGTACAGGGTCTCATAAGACATTTTAGTTGTACAGGGTCTCATAAGACATTTTAGTTGTACAGGGTCTCATAAGACAGACTAGCTGTACAGGGTCTCATAAGACATTTTAGTTGTACAGGGTATCATAAGACAGACTAGCTGTACAGGGTCTCATAAGACATTTTAGTTGTACAGGGTCTCATAAGACATTTTAGTTGTACAGGGTCTCATAAGACAGACTAGCTGTACAGGGTCTCATAAGACATTTTAGTTGTACAGGGTCTCATAAGACAGACTAGCTGTACAGGGTCTCATAAGACATTTTAGTTGTACAGGGTCTCATAAGACATTTTAGTTGTACAGGGTCTCATAAGACATTTTAGCTGTACAGGGTCTCATAAGACATTTTAGCTGTACAGGGTCTCATAAGACATTTTAGTCGTACAGGGTCTCATAAGACAGACTAGCTGTACAGGGTCTCATAAGACATTTTAGTTGTACAGGGTCTCATAAGACATTTTAGCTGTACAGGGTCTCATAAGACATTTTTTAGTTGTACAGGGTCTCATAAGACATTTTAGTTGTACAGGGTCTCATAAGACATTTTTTTTTAGCTGTACAGGGTCTCATAAGACATTTTTTTTTTTAGCTGTACAAGGTCTCATAAGACATTTTAGCTGTACAGGGTCCCATAAGACATTTTAGTTGTACAGGGTCTCATAAGACAGACTAGCTGTACAGGGTCTCATAAGACATTTTAGTTGTACAGGGTCTCATAAGACATTTTAGTTGTACAGGGTCTCATAAGACATTTTAGCTGTACAGGGTCTCATAAGACATTTTAGCTGTACAGGGTCTCATAAGACATTTTAGTTGTACAGGGTCTCATAAGACATTTTAGCTGTACAGGGTCTCATAAGACATTTTAGCTGTACAGGGTCTCATAAGACATTTTAGCTGTACAGGGTCTCATAAGACATTTTAGCTGTACAGGATCTCATAAGACATTTTAGCTGTACAGGGTCTCATAAGACATTTTAGCTGTACAGGGTCTCATAAGACATTTTAGTTGTACAGGGTCTCATAAGACATTTTAGCTGTACAGGGTCTCATAAGACATTTTAGCTGTACAGGGTCTCATAAGACATTTTAGTTGTACAGGGTCTCATAAGACATTTTAGTTGTACAGGGTCTCATAAGACAGACTAGCTGTACAGGGTCTCATAAGACATTTTAGTTGTACAGGGTCTCATAAGACATTTTAGTTGTACAGGGTCTCATAAGACAGACTAGGTGTACAGGGTCTCATAAGACATTTTAGCTGTACAGGGTCTCATAAGACAGACTAGCTGTACAGGGTCTCATAAGACAGACTAGCTGTACAGGGTCTCATAAGACATTTTAGCTGTACAGGGTCTCATAAGACAGACTCAAGGTATAAATATTATGAGGTGGGGTATATGCATTTGTTTATGTATGTCAGGCTCCAGGTGTACATATTATGAAGTGGGGTACGTGCATTGTTTATGTATTGTCATGCCTGCCTTTCTACAGAGCTCAATTTGCAGTTACAGATACATGTATATGTTACAGTAGAAATTGTGATTCAGACAATCGTCGATTCTCCTAGGACAGATTGCCATTGCAATCTCTCCTAGGACAAACTCTGATCCTCTTTTTAAATCAATTTCACAATTCTGTGTTGTTTGTCATGTTTTGAATATAGACTTGTGATCTGAAAATGATATATTCTTCCAGAGTTCCAGTAGAATTGTAGATTTTCTTTGTAGAGTTAAATAGAGGATCTTACATGAGTGTTCTTGATTATTGGATTTATTAAATGAGTCTTTTTAAAACGATAAAAAACGAGCTTTAGCGAGTTTTTTTATCGTTTTAAAAAGACGAATTTAATAAATCCAATAATCATGAACACGAATGCAAGATCCTATTTATAACATAACACACACAAATGTTATTTGCAGCCAATATTTCAGCAGTAACGTGGATTGTTATAAATTCTCCTTACATATAGAAATGATGAATGAAAGGTGTTATTAGGTTCGCTAGGTAACTGGGACAAAGTAGGTCCAAATTTTCCAACTTTTTTTTTTACTTACTGTCATATCAACCAGGATCTAATTCAGACCTCTCTGGTATTCAATTTAACTGTGATAGTTTATGATACAAAAACATACAGAAACACGTCAAAATAATTTTTGAGTTACAGTTTAGACATACATAGTTACAAACACGTCACATTATGACGTCATTGTACACAACATGTGTCTATGTTAAGCGCGCCATTTACATGAAGACCTACATACAGTTGCCAACACGTCCGACACTCACTGTCAATGGGATTCGAAATGCGCCTTCGTTTTGGTATATTAAGCCCTTCATTAGTGTTGTATGTATACACATGGACATGGACATTTCCACCGAGAAAAAAAATCTCGATTCAAGTTCAGTGAAAATGTTTGAAATGGACAAAAGATTCAGTACGAACTGCTGCATAAAATGTGTTGGAACAGGAGGAAGATTTTCGCGATCAGCTGAGTTAGTGAGTATAGCATATTTGAAATATGTTTGTGCTGTGCTGGATTCAGATGACTATTGTTGTTGATTGATGAGATATTTGTATGAGTAGAAATCTGCATAAACAAAAGGACATGCGGTGAAGAAAATGCAAAGTTGAGGAGGCATTTTAATTTAAATGTAGAATTGATTGTATGGGTCAGAGTAGCTGGTAGGTCTTTTTTGGCATACATTTTGTATATGATTCCTGACAGCGATTACAATTTGTATTATTTTATCGAAATTAAGGCGCAAGTGCCAACAATCCTTTGCCATCTATCGTGACTCAATCGTGGACAGGTAGGTCGACCACCGTCCGCCAGTTTGTTTGTTTTGACAGCGCGTATGAATCGTTCGAATGTCATTCGGTCATTCGAATGTTATTCACTAGTGATTATATGCCCATGATTATCAAAAAATAAATGATAGTGTTACGTCACGCTGAAGCCAGGTGTTATGTTATAAAGTGTCATATATAACACTAATAATAATAAAGGCATATCTATATTGAATAAAGAGTTAAATTATTGATCATAACTGTCAAAGTTGTCAGACTTCACAGAACCAAAATGTTGGAACATTGATTTATGCTCTTTACTGCTTGCATTGAATTTGTGAGCCAATTCACACAGTTTGCACCCAGATAAGATTCCAATCTACTGAGACTTATATCAGGTTCTAACTGAAACTATGTATATACGTTTAACGAGAATTTAATGAATTTTTATCTGAGAATTGTAGAAAATGCTTATACATTGCAGAAACTATTTAAAAACTGCGGTATTACAAAAGTTTTAACTCCTTGATGTGCATCACACTCATACACTGGCATTTGCAAACAGTGTAGACCCAGATCAGAGGGTTCCATAAGAGCAGCCCTCTCACAGATCCGAGCCTGCAGTGTAGACCCAGATCAGAGGGTTCCATAAGAGCAGCCCTCTCACAGATCAGGGCCTGCAGTGTAGACCCAGGTCAGAGGGTTCCATAATAGCAGCCCTCTCACAGATCAGGGCCTGCAGTGTAGACCCAGGTCAGAGGGTTCCATAATAGCAGCCCTCTCACAGATCAGGGCCTGCAGTGTAGACCCAGGTCAGAGGGTTCCATAAGAGCAGCCCTCTCACAGATCAGGGCCTGCAGTGTAGACCCAGGTCAGAGGGTTCCATAAGAGCAGCCCTCTCACAGATCAGGGCCTGCAGTGTAGACCCAGGTCAGAGGGTTCCATAAGAGCAGCCCTCTCACAGATCAGGGCCTGCATTGATTGTCTTTCAAAATTCTCTTGCAAGTTTAAGCCTTTCATATTGAGTGAACTCTATAGTTAAACACTGATGAACATCGGCTGTTCCACTCCGAAAATTCAGTGTTGAAAGGACTACTAAGGGTTAAATACCCTGTCATACAGAGTGAACGCTGTAGTGAACACTGATGGGCTGTTCCACTTTGAATATTTAGCATTAAAAAGGTTTATCCTTTCATGCTGAGTGGACTCTACAGTTTAACACTGATGGGTTGTTCCATTCTGAAATGTCAGGGTTGAAGGGATTAAGAATTGATGCCCATGCACCAATTGTGACTCATTCCAATACATTGATACAAGGATATTTATTTTCTGTGGACAAGATTTAACACTTTCAACTCTAAGGAACTGAAGTCTGCAAATATAGTGTTGTCTGCTTAAATTCTCAGTTCAATTACAGGTCTACCCCATAGCTTTGCATATACCAAACTACGATATTATATCCCTAATAAACACTCCTAGGGCATTATAGTTTTTATTCGCCCACCTAATAAAGGTGGTTGTATATTCTGGAGTGGCCTTGTCCATCTGTCTGTTCGTTCATTTGTCAACATTTTCTTTGTCCGTCATTTTTCTGGAAAACTGAAGCTGAGTCGATTCTGAGGTTCATTTAATTTGTCGTTACAGAGTTATAATGGCCCTTGCACTTAAAAAAATAATGCAAATATGAGGATGACTGTAACTTTTTCATTTTAAATGATATTTACTTTTAAAAGTATATGATATCACCTTCACATATATTACGGAATGTTTGATAATGTCATTTTATTTTAAAGTTATGGCCTTTAAATTAACTTTGTGTGTTCGTTGCTTTGTTCATCAGTCAACTTTTGGTTTGTCTGTTGTTTTCTGGGAAAACTATTAAAAGCATATTGATAAAACTTCACACAAAAGATTTATGCAACAAAATCTGAAGCTGAGTTGATTTTGTCTCAGCTATTCAATCTGTTGTTACAGAGTTATGGCCCTTGCCCCTTATGAAAATCTGCAAATATGAGGATTGTTTTTTATTTAATAAGACATTCACTTCAAATTTTTTTCATCTTGATATATGCCAGAGATCAAGATCTGAAGCACACATTAGAAATTGTCAACACTTATAAGGCATATTGGAGGCTATTTAAATTAAGTTAATTCTAATGCAGTTTTGTAAGTGGGTGTATCATTTACCATATGCGGTACTCTTGTTTAAAAGGAGCTTCTTGCTTTTTGTATACAGATTAGTGCTCAATGCCGAATGAAAGCAATGTAGAACTCTCCTAGAGGAGCTTTCTGCATTGCTTTCAATCTACATTAAGGTACGACCTGTATTTCTTTACATAGTGGTTAGTTGTTTTATTGATCATTTAGTCCCCCCGGGGGCGGCCGGGGCCCCGCCCTCACCCACCCCAAGGTATGTTTTGTAAAACATTATATACCGGTATTACCTTTGATGTGATTGCACATCAGTACATGTACAGACAGTCTGTTACAGGAAAGTTACCATGAAAGATTACATATCATTTTCTTGCATTTGTCATGTGGCTTGATCATGTGACTGAGGCGGCAGCTGGTCTAACAGTCATTTTCTAAATAAGCATATATTGATATAAGGTATATTTACATAATAAAAACATGTCATTCATGTGTAAACTTTATATCATGGTGTAAAGCATGTTTTAACCCTTCCCCAATGTTTAATATTCAAGTTAGAAAAAATCATGTCATGAACCATCATCTGACTAAAAGTAGCATCAATTTTATAATCTATGTCCCTGGGTCTACTCTGTTTGCAATTAAATGAAAAGGTATTTATATGAAGGAAAGGGTTAACCATTTCAACACTGAATTTTCAGGGTGAACTAGCCAATCTGTTGAGCTCGGACGTCAGTAGAGTCGAACTGACTTGGTATGAAAGGCTTAAAATTGCTAGAGGATTTTGAATGAGGAACAGTACAGACCCTAAGGTCTACACTGTTAGCAAAGTTGTGCCATATGATTAGTGTATTGCTCATCTATTGTTTTGTGTTTGAGGGGGGTGGGGGTGGGGTGGGGGGTAATACTGAAAAAAAATCAGACTGTTTGTACAAATGTTGATAATTAGTCTGAACTACTGCAAAATGAATATTAATGAAGTAATGGGTATCTGGTGTATCTAAAATTAGTAATAAAATTAAGTGTCACTTTCAAGTACAATGATCTATAATAGGTTATATAATTGGGGGTTGCCCTAAGGACCATTATGGCTTTGTCATGTGACAATGACAGCCAAGGACCTAGTACTTTTCAGTTAAATACGGATATACATGTCGGTGTAGGTAAGTCTAATTTCATCAGCACTATAATTGTTAATTTTGGCTCACTTTTGCAAACAGTCTGGAGCCAGGTGAGTCTGTTTAGATGAACTTGGGATCACATTTGAATCCATATGCCGTTTGGCAATAATTATTACTACAACTTTTGAAAGGAAACGAAGGATAAGTATTCGTAATATTGTTTGAAATTTAGAATGTCATAAATATAGAATACAGTGTATTATATATTTTGCAAACAGTGTTGATCCACTCAGGTGAGATGCCATGGAGTAACTCTGCATCTCATCAGGATCCAAACTGTTTGATTTCTTTTCAAACCTTTGCAAACATAGTAGATCCAGATCAGATGACACCTATAGGAACCATCTGATCTTGGTCTGCTCTGTTTGCTTATGAGATTATATTCTTTTATAACGGCACTACGAACAAGGCAACGTTTTAACATAACAGAATCTGTAGAATTACATCTCTATTATTTCATAAGGAAACAGCAAATCCAGATTAGATGACTCCTATAGGAATGGTCTGATCTGGGTCTTCTGTTTGCAAAGGTATTTGTATATGGAGCAAAGTTATTTATTTCTCTCTGGGAAAAGCCTATATTTGCTGTCACTTCAGAGAATTTGATGAATCAGTACCAGAGTATAAAGATGCAAATATTACTCCAATAATGAAATCATCCTTTCTCCACAAATGAAATACCGCACTCTTTGAGACGATACTAAAAGAGTGGTCATAATATTGGGTTTGATGGAAAAATAAAGAAGTTATTCTTGAAAATGTTTTAAATTATGCATTTTATCTTGACCTCAGAATACCATCTTATCTGTGAATGTACTGTCAGCTGAACTTTCTCTACCTTTGTCTGATGCCTGACCCTCATATGGATGTTCAGTATCAGAATTGTTGTTTAGGTAACGGTATGTATATATTTCCAATAACAGCTTGCATTGATTTCTGACGGGACATGCTGGTTCAGTTTGTCAGTTAATGTTAATGATGTTTTATGGTGTTTCTGATCCTTTAATAAGATACATGGTTCATAATCCGTTATCTGGTAGAGATAACATATTTTTGTGCTCTGCAAACAGATTAGACCCGGATCTGATGGCTACCTAATGAGCTGTCTGATCAGGTTCTACTCTGTTTGCATATGAAATAATGAAGGTCTTTCTGTTATGGCCAAAAACTCCATAGTTGGTATAACATCATAAAATATCAGGTAATAAATAGTCATTTCTTATAATTATGAATACTCGTGAGGCAATGGGTTAGACTTTTCCCTGTTCTATATTTGTGTAAGAAATTATATTTACATCATGAATATGTATAAATAGCTGAAGTTTTATGATGTAAACTTCTTAAGGAAATATTTTGCTTTGACAAAAACTGTAGAGTCATATCTATATCATGTCATTTAGCAAACGGATCCGACCCTGACCAGACGGCTCCTACAGGATCTGCCTGATCTGGGTCTGCTCTGTATGCAAAGGCATAAAAAACAGCGTAAGCATTAAGTGCCTCTGTCATGATCACCTGATGTTTATCGATGAGAACATTGATAAAGCATTAATATATTACTTAAACCTTTCAGCACCAAATTTCTAATTGTCGTCTGCAAACCAATTTTGTTAAATCATTCAGTAAATTAAGGAAATGAGATAAATAAATGAAAGGAATAAAGCACAGATATAGAAATAGAGTTTGAGACAAAAAGTGAAGTCCCTGATCTGAGACGCCACCTTGAAACGGCGGCATCTGATCTGGGACGTACTGCACTGTTTGTTGGTGTATCTTTGCAACATTGGCAGTGAAAGGGTTAAATGATTATTCAAAGAGGACATCTATACACAATTAGGAACCGTTTTTGGAGACCTGTCAGAGGCCCAGATAAGATGTGTATATCAGACCATTTTCCAGATCAACTCCTTTATTTCTCCATCAAACCCTATACTGTGACCACTTTTTGGAATCGTCTCGAAGAGATGCTTCTAAAGAATGGTCACAATGTAGGTTTTGATGGAGAAAAATACATGGCTAGTATTCAAAAATTCAAACTGGTCAAGCTTATGGTGAATATTTAGGGATTGTTCTAAAGAAAAGTGTAATATGACAAACATTGCAGATGCTAATCGATGAGATCTGGGCTTCTCTAAGGAGCCATCTCATATTGGTCTACACTGTTTGCAAAAGAAATTTGTGACTTAACCCTTTCCTCCATAAATATGCCTTTCTACGCCTCTAGATCTGTAAAAGTTACTCTTTGAAACCATTGTGATAAATAGAGCATTTGCTCCTAAGGAGCAAAATGCTCTATTTATCACAATGGTTTCAGAACTACAAAATTCTAAAATTTTCCTTTTCTCTGGTTAATGCTCCTTTTCAGTAGATTTATTCAAAGAGGTTGGATCTAAAAATAGCCTTTGAGGGAATGGGTTAAATGTTTCCCACATTGTTCAAGGGTTAAGTTATACAGATTTTAACACTCCTCTGAACCAGAAGATTAAATCAGAACCAGTACTGGTCTGTAAGACAGGGTGAAAGTCTGACAGAATTTTAGCTCTCACAGAACTTTCATCCTGCAAAAAGCAACCATCTGCCTAAAAGATCTAAAGTCTTCTTTAACCCTTTCCCTGTTCTATGTTTATTACAAATTTCAATATCTATTGAATATTCATGGACAAAATAGTTATAATGAAATATGGAAGGTGGAATATTGTAGCCATTTTAGACACTAAAGAAACAGGGTCTATCAAATTCCATAAGCAAACAGAGTAGACCCTGATCAGACGGCTCCTCTAGGAGCCGTCTGATCTGGGTCTATTCTGTTTGCAAATGTGTGAAAACACGTTTATATGAGGGAAAGTGTTAATTAAACTTCGGTTTAGAATGGTTTTACTGTATACATTTGCAAAATTCGCGTCTATAATGAAAATTCCGTTGTTTTTCAATGTCGTTATAATATGAGTTACTCACTGTATTACACAATCATGTTCTCATTCAGCAATGTATTGCATAAATATTGTCATATCTTTGACCTCAGATGAACGTGCTACTTGAGGGTGTTTGTCCTTAAATGACCTTACATGTAATAGATGAACTAGTCTTAACCGATATGGAATTGGTTAGACTATATGAGATTGTAGTATTATCTCTTTCTGTATAAGCCAGGCAGCAGCTGACATTGATTTCCGCCAGTCTAAATGGTGTGATATAAGGTGTTACGTACATGTTAGTTTCTAAGAGCCACAAATAAATAGACATGAATACTTAAACTGCTCTGATCTAATATTTCGACCACTAAGGGCCTTTGTCAAAGATTATCATGTCAAAATACACGTCACATTTTTGTTACATGCATTCAGCCATAAAATCAAAGAGAATAATGTTGATCCAGCGTCGTCATGGTGACATTGGGTTGTTTTTTAAAATGTCATGACGTCATCAAAATGACGTCATCAAATGACGTCATGGGTACAACGACGTCATGCATGCATTAGCGCATTATCCTCTTTGATGTTACAGCCAAATGGTCTGTAGGTTCTCAGCCTCCATATCCAATCAGTTTCATGGATCTGTCTTTCAGTTCTACATGCATGGAACATCCGTTTCAAAACTACAAATCTCACATCATCACTGCTATGACCACCGATTCCAAAATGTCTATTTATTGGCTTCTCTCTCTCATGCCTCACATCACTCAAATGTTCTTTCATTCTCTCCCGAATTTCTCTCTCAGTTTCACCGACATACACCATTATATCGCATTTACTGCATTTAATTGCATATACTACATTTCTTTCTCTACAGTTAATATTAGTTGACACATTGTAAACTGATTGCCTATTTGTGTCACTTATACTTGACATTTCAAGAATACTGCAAGTAGCACAACCCTGTGAACAGACTGTATTGCTTGGTCTAACAATCCTGTTAGTTTTTGAATGCACCAGTGTGTCACATAGATTTTTATCACGCCTGAATGCTACGATTGGCAGTTGTTGGAATACTTCTTTAAGCCGGTCTGATTGATGCAAAACTTTTGAATGTTTGTTTACAATGTAATGTATATTCGGTAGCAGATTTGAATACGTCAAAACTAAAGGGACCCTATTCATTTTCCTGTTAGATCTAATTGTTTGTTTCTTTACTAATGTGGCAGATCTGTCAAGTTTATCCACCCTTACCAACTGATTTTCTATCATCCTACCACTATATCCTCTCTTCCTTAACTGACCCTTGAGTTTATTTCTTTCTCTAATATAGTCCGATTCTCTTTCACATATACGCTTAATTCTTAGTCCCAAACCATATGCTATGCTCCTTTTTGTACTAGGAGCAAACAGTATTCACCCGAATATTAGTATAGAGCTTAGATATGGTTTGGATCAGATAGAATTTCTGGATACTCTAGTTAAAATAGACAATGGTCATAATTATATACACAGATCTTTATGTAAAACCAACAGACAAACAGCTGTACCTTAATAATTCTTCTTGCCATCCTCCTAGTACAAAAAGGAGCATAGCATATGGTTTGGGACTAAGAATTAAGCGTATATGTGAAAGAGAATCGGACTATATTAGAGAAAGAAATAAACTCAAGGGTCAGTTAAGGAAGAGAGGATATAGTGGTAGGATGATAGAAAATCAGTTGGTAAGGGTGGATAAACTTGACAGATCTGCCACATTAGTAAAGAAACAAACAATTAGATCTAACAGGAAAATGAATAGGGTCCCTTTAGTTTTGACGTATTCAAATCTGCTACCGAATATACATTACATTGTAAACAAACATTCAAAAGTTTTGCATCAATCAGACCGGCTTAAAGAAGTATTCCAACAACTGCCAATCGTAGCATTCAGGCGTGATAAAAATCTATGTGACACACTGGTGCATTCAAAAACTAACAGGATTGTTAGACCAAGCAATACAGTCTGTTCACAGGGTTGTGCTACTTGCAGTATTCTTGAAATGTCAAGTATAAGTGACACAAATAGGCAATCAGTTTACAATGTGTCAACTAATATTAACTGTAGAGAAAGAAATGTAGTATATGCAATTAAATGCAGTAAATGCGATATAATGGTGTATGTCGGTGAAACTGAGAGAGAAATTCGGGAGAGAATGAAAGAACATTTGAGTGATGTGAGGCATGAGAGAGAGAAGCCAATAAATAGACATTTTGGAATCGGTGGTCATAGCAGTGATGATGTGAGATTTGTAGTTTTGAAACGGATGTTCCATGCATGTAGAACTGAAAGACAGATCCATGAAACTGATTGGATATGGAGGCTGAGAACCTACAGACCATTTGGCTGTAACATCAAAGAGGATAATGCGCTAATGCATGCATGACGTCGTTGTACCCATGACGTCATTTGATGACGTCATTTTGATGACGTCATGACATTTTAAAAAACAACCCAATGTCACCATGACGACGCTGGATCAACATTATTCTCTTTGATTTTATGGCTGAATGCATGTAACAAAAATGTGACGTGTATTTTGACATGATAATCTTTGACAAAGGCCCTTAGTGGTCGAAATATTAGATCAGAGCAGTTTAAGTATTTATGTATTATATTAATTCCCTATTTTGGAATATTTACTTCATTGTAAATAGACATGATTTGAAATATTAACCCTTTACTCGTTAAATACACCTTTCAACGTATTTACAAACAGATGGCTCCTGTAGGAGCTGTTTGAATTATATAGGGTCTGCTCTGTTTGCTTATTGAATAAACAGTTCTGATATTCTACCATGGCCAAAACTGTGACCCTAATGCCTAAATGCCAACAGAGTAGGCTCGGATCATTAGGAGCAATCTGTAATCAGGGTCTGCTCTGTTTGCTTATGAAATTATAATAGATCTGACTCTACAGTATCTACCAATACTTATAAATTCCTATAGTATACCTTATCCAAATACCCGCCTTCTTAACTTATGTATGACGTAGCGGTCACTAAATCGCGATAGTGCCCGCTTCGACACAATAGTGCCCACTACACTCGGTAATTTCCGGTAGTTTACGCGTGTACGGAAACGCTTCATTGTAAGTTATATATTAATACATTTTAAAATAAAACAGCTTTTTTAAAAGTTAATTAAAAATTGTACTATATACATTGAAAATAACTAGTTTCATTTTTAATAATAAATATGTACGTAATTAGTGCATACTTAAAAAGATACTGTAATTGATTATGCTAAACGTCCTAAAGGGAGGTAATAACCCCCCTATAAGAGCTTGAATTCTGCAATTTTGTGCCTTTCATTAAACAAAAACCTGTTTTTTAAGACTTCTGTGTTCAGTTAATGAACTGTCGCTTAACCCTTCTCTTGCTGAATTTTAAAATGCATTTCTTCTTATTTACCCATGCCCTGTGGTATACACTGTCTACAATTATTTCTCTATCGAATCACTGCTGTGTGGTGCACTGGTTGCACAATCAATTTGTAAAGAGTGCAGACCCTGATGAGACAGCTCCAGCTCCTGCTGGAGCTGTCTCATCTGGGTCTTCATTATTTACAGGTAGGTAGATTGACGTGAATAGCAAGCGAAGGGTTAAGACATGTTCTACTGTATATACTGGGTTTGCACATTTCGATCCAAGAAATTTATTTCAAAAGGAGCTTTTTCTACTTTTTTCCTTAGTAAAACGATAACTTATTATAATTGATACAAAAACGTTTTTAGAATGTTTAGTAAACACAATAATTGCTTTGCAGATTGATACTACTGAAAAAAAGTGAAATAAACGTATTAAAGGGTGTGTGGGTGTGGGTGGTAATCACGGAACACAGAACTGCTTAGCAGCTAAAATACGTTCGTGAACAAAGAAATGCGGTATACTATAAGAAATAGTACAGCCCACTTCGGACCTAATTGCATTATAGTGACCTACCAGTCAGCCGGAAAATAGTTTAAGGCCCTCAGCCTTTGGCTTCGGGCCTTAAACTATTTTCCGGCTGACTGGTAGGTCACTATAATGCAATAAGGCCCTCAGTGGGCTGTACTATTTCTTATTTAGTGTACATAATTATGCCATTATAGAAATCGAGATAATAAATATTTGTTATGTCAGTATTTCTACCATGAATATTCAATAGGGAGACGGTTAATATGCCATTTCAAAAATTCACCAAATTAATATTCAAGATACCATTGTTTCTTGGCTGAATATCCTTGGAGTAAAGAGTTAAAAAATCATGTAGGTTTGGTGAATTAACTATTTTCTTAATGCGTCATATCAATGCTTAGCTGCGCAACCAGACATACAACAATTCAAATACTTTTGATAGGGATGTCAGTCTGCATTAAATATACCAAATTTTGACATTTCCAAAACTTTGTAAATAGGATCAGTTCTCTTTGCTAATGGAATATATAATTATATATATATAATCCAATAAGCAAACAGTGTGGACCCTGATCAGATGGCTCCTACAGGAGTCGATCTTATTTGGGTCTTAGAAGTACTCTGTTTTCAGAGGCCTCAAAAGTTGCCAGTGCTTCAGGTAAAGCCCGGTTAAATAGTTAATGAAAATTCCAAGGTTCATGAAATATCTCAATGATCTTTATATTGTACCTTCACTTTAGTCCATGGACAGATCAAGCGCTGCATTAGTTCATGGACAGATGCAAGCACTACATAATAGTTCCATCATGACAGATCAAGAACTACATAATGGTTCATGGACAGATCAAGCATTACATAAGTTCATGGACAGATCAAGCACAGAATAGTACAGGGTGTCCAAAAAGAAAGTTTACTGTTTCAGTGTCTTTGTATACTATCTAAACGTTCTGCTATAACAATGAAAACGTGCATATGTATAGACAATAGATACAAGTTTTATCTGGTACCATTTTAAAGATTAACGCTCATCTCTTTTTCAGATAAATGGCAATTTACTAGATTTTCCTTATTTTGTCTATGACGTCAATTCAGTAGTTTATGACGTTTTCAAGATGTCTGCTCATTTGCAGTCTCCCTTCTCACACTCTCTCTGTTTGAAACAGTTGATTACCTTGGCACATGTGTCTATACTGATCTTCTTAACTTTTCTTCTAATATTTCGCTGGAGCTTAGATGTGTCTGTTAATTTTGGGCTTTACACTAACGACTTCATAAAAATATCACAAAGATTGAGATCCTGGCCATGTCACACCACAGTGCTTCACCTTTGGATATTTCCTGGAAATTACTCTATCACCAAACGTTTCATATAATGCATCCAACACCTTATTTGCAGTGTGCTGTTTTGTATTTTGTATGGGAAAAGTTCTAAACCCTTTCTTATTATATTATGCCCAGGGCTTTATTGCAGCATGTCTTGGAGCATGCTAACATTTTCGTTACTTCTACTGGTTTATGGTCGACTCGACCTTGGAGAATATTTTACTGCCCCAGTCGTTCTTCAAACTTTCTTACTATCTTGTAGATGTTCACTCTACTCACACTTCTGCCTTTATATGCATATTGTAACTAGATCTACCTTTGCACATCAGTAACACTTTTAATATCATAATAACTTTTCACGATAGAAATACGCTGATTCGACGTCAGACGCCACATCGTGAAAATAAAAAGTTTTTAAATGACGTCATAACGTCGCGACATTACAGATTTAAGCGCGTAATTTTATGCGTAATAAAAACTTGAGCATGTATGCTTTAATTTAAAGTGATGTATTTTTCACCAATATAGTTCAATGTTTGACAAACTTGTAAGGGGATGAAACTGTAAACTTTCTTTTTGGACATCCTGTATGTCCACAAATGCATGAAGATAAGACAAGAATTGATGGAGGCAAGTTGATAAATATCTACCAAGTTATGCTGACCCATCCTCTTGCTTTTGTCATTCTCTTTCTCTCTGTTATATTATGCTCCCACAATGGAAGTTTCATGTGGGTGAATGGGAGTATTATAGAGTTCAGCTGCTGATGTTGGTCCATTGGTCTGTTGGTTCTTCTTTTTGGCTATTTCCGAACCAATACGGACAGGATTAAAGGTGATTGTTGATAGATGAGCATTTTATTACAACTTTCAAGAGTTATGGTCCCTTGATTATATAAAAATGTCTGACTTAAAAGTTAAACAAATGTTTTGGAGTGTTATGATAATTCAGTCCTGGAGTATTATTATCATAATTCATACTTAATTCTGTTTTGTTCATAATTGTTTTTTGTTAAAAAATATTGAATCTAGCAGTATAATAGTCCCACTGATGAAAGGAACCCTCTCATCAGGGTCTACCCTGTTTGTCATGTAACATTTTTCAAAATTATGTCCCTGAAAATTTATAGTAAGTTTAACCTTTTTCAAGTTTGGAATAGTCTATTTGGAAAATCAGGGTAATAAAATATGGTTTGAGAAACATTGTAGTAATGTACTCCTTACTGAGAAATATTGCAAGTCTGTTTATTCATATGTATAAACAAAGACGCTTTCATCCATTGAGCGTGGTTAACAAGTGTACTGGCAAACAATGTAGAGAACTGCTTTATGAGCCCTTCGGATCAAGGTCAATTGCACTGCTTATCATTCAAATTGCTCTAAGTCAATTTCGGCCTTCTTACTGAATAGATGAGACTATAGTTAAACCATGATGGGCCATTCCACTTTGAATATTCAACATTCAATTGGTTAAAGTGTCAGAACAGGTGAGTTGTACATACTCTGCGAGGCTCCTGGAATCCTGCACAATCATCGCAAAATACAAAAACAATTCAGGGATAAATTGGCACACACTTGCTGTGTGTTTTAACAGTCTACCTGCAAGACAGGTTCTTTAGGAGCAAAAGGCACACCCAAATATTTCTGTGATTCTCAGGTCAATTATTTTATAAGTGCCCATGCAGTTTTTGCTTTTCCCCTGTGATATCAAATTGTGTATCTCTGACCAATTATTTTTTCTCTTTGCATGATCGTGTGCTAGCAGCAAAACCGAAACTGTGATTACCTGTGCGAACAGTTTGGATCCTGATGATATGACACATTATAATTATGATATTTCTGTCATCCGTCCATCTGTCTTTCTGTCTGTCTGTCTGACCGTAACACTTTCTTTTTTTGGCTGTCATTTCAGTAAACTAATCATCATAGAGCTTTCAAAGTTCACATTGTGTCTTCCTCTCATTGAGGACCATCGATGTAACTAAGATCCATCACTCTGCATGCAATATTAATTTGAGTTATTCCCTTTTATTCACACTTTCTTTTTTGGCTGTCATTTCTAAATTAATCATTATAGAGCTTTCAGATTCCACATGTGTCTTTCTCTCATTGAGGACCATTGATGTAACTAAGGTCCATCATTCTGCATGCAATATGTTTTTGAGTTATTCTCCTTTGTTCTGATTTTACTCCAGCATAGTAACAGTTTTTGTGTCAGTTGTGAGCAGGTGACACATGTGTTCCTCCGAACACTCTTGTTAAGAAGAGAGAATTAATCTTTTTTGTAAGAATTGAAACAGATGACAGTTGTTGCAGGCAAAACATTTCTTAGGGTGCAAAGTGTTAACAATAAGTTTTGACATCTGAACAAATCTACAGAAGAGAAATATACTTATTTGTCAAAATCTCTTATTATACCCCCACAAACAGAGTTTGAGGGGGGTATACTGGAATCAGCCTGTCGGTCGGTCGGTCTGTCTGCAAAATCTTGTACGGCGAACTCCTCCTTCAGTTTCAACCCGATTCACTTGACACTTGGCATAATTGTTAATCAGGAGTAGTAGATGTGCAAGACACAAATTTCAGGTCTCTGTGACCTTGACCTTGACCTTTGGCCTTGAAATTGGCAGGCAAAAGCTTGTACTTTGAACTCCTCCTTCACATTCATCCTGATTCACTTGATACTTGGCATAAATGTTACTCAGGAGTAGTAGATGTGTAAGACACAAATTTCAGGTCTCTGTGACCTTGACCTTGACCTTTGGCCTTGAAATTGGTCTTGAAATTGGCAGGCAAAATCTTGTACTTTGAACTCCTCCTTCACTTTCAACCTGATTCACTTGATACTTGCCATAAATGTTACTCAGGAGTAGTAGATGTGCAAGACACAAATTTCAGGTCTCTGTGACCTTGACCTTGACCTTTGGCCTTGAAATTGGTCTTGAAATTGGCAGGCAAAATCTTGTACTTTGAACTCCTCCTTCACTTTCAACCTGATTCACTTGATACTTGGCATAAATGTTACTCAGGAGTAGTAGATGTGCAAGACACAAATTTCAGGTCTCTGTGACCTTGACCTTGACCTTTGGTCTTGAAATTGGTCTTGAAATTGGCAGGCAAAATCTTGTACTTTGAACTCCTCCTTCAATTTCAACCTGATTCACATGATACTTGGCATAAATGTTACTCAGGAGTAGTAGATGTGCAAGACACAAATTTCAGGTCTCTGTGACCTTGACCGTTGGCCTTGAAATTGGTCTTAAAATTGGCAAGCAAAATCTTGTACGGCAAACTCCTCCTTCACTTTCAACCTGATTCATTTGATACTTGGCATAAATGTTACTCAGGAGTAGTAGATGTGCAAGACACAAATTTCAGGTCTCTGTGACTTTGACCTTGACCTTTGGCCTTGAAATTGGTCATGATATTGGCAGGCAAAATCTTGTACTTTGAACTCCTCCCTCAATTTCAACCTGATTCACTTGATACTTGGCATAAATGTTACTCAGGAGTAGTATATGTGCAAGACACAAATTTCAGGTCTCTGTGACCTTGACCTTGACCGTTGGCCTTGAAATTGGTCTTAAAATTGGCAGGCAAAATCTTGTACTTTGAACTCCTCCTTCACTTTCAACCTGATTCACTTGATACTTGGCATAAATGTTGATCAGGAGTAGTAGATGTGCAAGACACAAATTTAAAATCTCTGTGACCTTGACCTTTGGCCTTGAAATTGGTCTTAAAATTGGCAAGCAAAATCTTGTACGGCAAACTCCTCCTTCACTTTCAACCTGATTTACTTGATACTTGGCTTAAATGTTACTCAGGAGTAGTAGATATGCAAGACACAAATTTCAGGTCTCTGTGACCTTGACATTGACCTTTGGCCTTGAAATTTGCAGGCAAAATCTTGTACTTTGAACTCCTCCTTAAATTTCAACCTGATTCACTTGATACTTGGCATAAATTACAGAATTTTCTCTATTTGAACTTTGGGTATTTTTGTTATTTGGTCCTGTTACATGTTCAAAACTTGGATTTGCAATCAAGGCTGCCGTGTGGGGTAATTCATCAACTTTAGTGATAGTTCTAGTTTCTAAACTGAATTTTCTGCTACTCATAAGAAGTGTCTCAGGGAGGCCATTCACATAAGTATTATGATGCACAAATTGGCAAATTGGAAAGATTTTATAATTACTTGATGTGTCTGATATTCAATCATGTACTTGTGCATTTAATTTAATTTTTAATTTTGATCCTATTCTTGTACAGTCAAACTTTGAGCACACTTTGTTATTTACACATTTTGCATGGCTTTCAGAAAGCTACTTTCTCAGTTGTAACAGGTTGCTCTTTGTCTTAAAATCATATATTACCTTGATATTTTGATTGTCTTCAATTATATATTTTCACACATTTTGCAGCTTGGCATAAAGCTGTGCTTCTTGAGCACCTGTCAATTCTTAAGCCTACTGCTGTAAAGGCAAGGCATGAGTAAGTCCAAAAAAAAAAGGAAACTATAAGTAATAAGTATATTAGAAGTAATTTAGCAAACTGTGTGTCTTCTACTGTGTGATTTTGGAACCTTAAAATACTAGACACTGTGTGAACTGCTTAACTTTTGATCAAGAACGCTGTGTGAATGTTATTGAAGATAATTGTTGGAGGAACGAATTAAACTTTAAAAGTGGTCATCATCTTGTGTGGACATTTCTGAACCCTGACAATCTGGTACCACTTAATTACATCCCACGTTGCAACGTAAAATCAGTAACAGTAAGGTTGAGTTTAGTAGACTTAACATATAAAAACTACCATACCTTCTTTAACACTTTCCTTCATAATTATAAACACATTTAAATATTGCATAATAGATTGCAAACAGAGTAGACCCAGATCAGACAGCTCCTGTAGGTGCCATCTGATCAGTGTGTGCACTGTTTGCTAATGATATATTATATAGATATGACTACAGTTTCTGTCTGAGCCAAAATTACCTGTGTTCATGTATGCTTTTATAAAAAGTAACGAATCCAATAAATATTAATGATACAATAATTACATATCCAAACCAGTCCTAAGCAATCATTCATTTATTAATTGTCATCATACGAGTCTTAAAAAGCAGGTGGTTACTTAATGCAGGGCAAAAGTAATACAAAAAGCTCCTGTAGGAACTTTCTGCATTACTTTTGTCCTGCATAAGCAACCACCTGCCTTATAGACCCTTCATTAGACCTCTTTTTAATGGCTGCTTAAGATACTGGTTCTGCTGTATTCTTTGCATGAATATGATGGAGGGAAAGGGTAACCGGCCATAATGAACATTAATGCATGGAAAGATCACTTCATCAATATTCATTGACTGATTTTTATGTCCCCACAAAGTAAAAGCTGTTGGCATAATTATAGGGTTGCTTTTATCCGTCCGTCTGTCCCGGATACATACATCTAGAAAAATTTGTACCCCAGGCTCTTTCTTGGAAAGTAATTGTCCATAATACACACCAAACTTTATACACATGTTTGTGGCCATTATATCTTGGTCAAGTTCGAAAGCCATGTGAATCACTTCTGTAATTCAGTCGTTAAGGAATTGTGGCCCTTTATTTACAAAAATGACTTTAAAAATATCTTGTCTGGACTCTTTCTTGGAAAGTATTTGTCCAATCTTAACCAAACTTTACACACATGTTTCTGGCCATTATATCTTGGTCAAGTTTGATTGCCATGTAAATTGATTCAATCGTTTAGGAGTTGCAGCCCTTTATTTGCAAAAATATCTTGTCCGGACTCTTTCTTGGGAAGTATTTTGTCTAATCCTGACCAAACTTTACTCACATGTGTGTAGCCTTTATATCTTGGTCAAGTTAGATAGCCATGTAAATCACGTCAGTCGTTAAGGAGTTGCAGCCCTTTATTTGCAAAAATGGCATAAATCGCTTCAGTCATTGCATACATACCGTATGCATGATAATGGCCTTTACTTTCAGCAACAAAAAATCTGAAGTGGGGTCATCAGTGTCCTGTAGACACATTTCTAGTTTTTCAGGTAACTTATCAAAAAAAAAAAGATTGGCTGGGACAAAAAGTATAGGATCAGATTTGTATAATTTCATAAGCAAACAGAGCAGATCCTGATCACATTACTCTTATGTAATATAGGAACTGTTTGATCTGGGTCAGCTTTGATTGCAAATGCATCAAAACGCTTTTATATTAAGGAAAGGGTTAAATGAATTTTGATTAACTGACTTTGGATACTAGTGGCAGATTCTCCCACTAAGAATCAAGATCAGGCCCCACAAATCTAAGATACAGGCCCTGCGACTTGTGAATGCCAAATCTTATCTGAGTTAACAGTACTGCTACAGATTCCAGTTAGTTACCAGCATTTGTTTTATAAATTAGCCATTACTCTTATCCAGGTATGTAACCTTATTCTCCTGTCTTAGCTGATGGTTCAATACTGTATTCCAATGTTATTGATAATTGATTATTTTCCCAAGTATTTTGTAACTATGCCAGTGATTTTGTATGTTTCCCAGGAAGCTAATATTACCCTTATGTAAACATAATGTCTCCTTAATTTTAGATCTGTTATAATTTTGATTACATCTATTTTATCAGGCTTTTGAGAAACTCGCTGAGTGTCAAACAGTTTGGATCCTGATGAGACGTTGAGTTATTCAGCATCTCATCTGGATCCAAGCTGTTTGCAAATTGTTATACCGGTAGTCAGATGATGGATAGCGACATAAGCGTGAAGCTAGATGAGTTCTATTAGCGATCTTATTTCTGAGTATCAATAAAGTGTGTTCATTATTCTTAATTCATCTTCCACTGATAATGTTGCCTACTTTATACTGCTAAGTTGACTTATTACTTCAACTGTTGAGAAAAGGGGCGATAGTCGGTCAGTCGATCCATCTCAATCTGCACAAGTATTAGATGTAGGGTCTTGAAAGTTTGTAGGATGTGAACTTGACTGTATCTTGATTATGCGGTACGTTTTCCAGATAGAAACACTATTGTATGCATTTGTAAACAGAGTAGACCCAGATCAGACAGCTCTTGTAGGAGCTGTCTGGTCAGGGTCTGCTTTGTTTGCTCATGAAGTAATATGGATCAGATTGTACAGTTTCAACTTTCGGGAAATGTTCCCTTGTTTACAATACCATTATTAACCCTTCTCTTTCTGTTCACGTCAATATACCTACCTGTAAATAGTGAAGACCCAGATGAGACAGCTCCTGCAGGTTGATTGTTCAACCAGTGTACTCCACAGCAGTGATTGCACAGTGAAATACTTGTACACAGTGAAGATATATGTAATTATACAACAGGGCATGGGTAAAGAAGGAGAAATGACATTTTAAAATTCAGCAAGAGAAGGGTTAAAATTCAGCGAATTAATTATATTCATAGTCATTATATTATGTAACATGAATATTTGGCTCAGGAAAAGGGGTAAAAAAAATCACTCAGAAATTTTGTCCAACATTAAGCCTTTACTCCATGAAAAGATGTATACAAAAATCAACAGAGCAGACCCAGATCAGACAGGTCCTGTGGGATCCGTCTGATCAAGATCTGCTGTGTTTGCTTATGAAATTTTATAGATCTGAGTCTACATTTTTAGGGAAGCCAAAACTTTTCTTGTTCATAATTATGGCATTATGAATATTAAGCTGTAACTTCTTTTTAAGGTTGCTTAACCTTTTATCAAGTTAATATATTATGTACAGAAGTTGAGCCTGAGTGACATAATGTGGGTTCTGATCTGGATCCGAACTGTTTGTATAGGTCTTAAATGGTGGGAGAATTTTTCCACTCGCTTGCAAAGAATTAATAATATTTATCTGAATAAATATAGGTCATGTTATGCTACATGAAATTTTGTATATTAAGCTTGTAGGAGTAATCTCCCTTGTATTATAGCTTGAGTGAATTTAATGCTTTACACCTTAATTATATGCATGTTTTAATACCTTTGCAAACAGAATAGACCCAGATCAGATGGCTACTGTTGGAACAGTCTGTTAAGGTGTGCTCTGTGTGCTTATGACATAGTGTTATTCAGATTCTACAGTTTTTGTCAAAGTAAAAAAAATATAAAAATTATCTTATATGAATATTCAGCTGGAGAAAGGCTGATAAAAATGAAGTCTGTTCAATCTCTGATCTAACAGATTTTACTTATTTCTGAGAATCCTTCAGACCCCTCAAATAGTCCAAGCTTACTATGAATATTCAGGGATTTTTTTTAAAGAAAATGTAACATGACAAAACCGTGCAGACCCTGATGAGAGGGCTCCAGGTCTTTTAACCCTTCACTTCATGAATATTCATGTAAAACCAATAACATCATGAATATGAATTAGATTTATAATTGGCACTTAGTTTGAACACAGGATTGTTTGGATATAGCAGAAAACGTAGAATCATATCTACATAAGTAATTATAATAACATTATAACCAAACAGAGCAGACCCTAATCATGTAAAAGCTGTCTGATCAGGATCAACTCTGTTTGCAGAGGCATAGAAAGAGATATGTATGGAGTAAAGGCCTAATTAAAGCAGGAAAACGAGTATAATGGCATTTGCAAAAAGTGTAGATCCACTGATGAAGGGGATCTTAGAGGAGCTCTCCGATCAGGATCTGTACAGTTTTTCATTCAAAATCTTCTAGTTATATTGATCCTTTCTTACTAAATGGACCGTGTAACAATAAAAGTTTGAGACACTGATGGACCCTTCCACTAAATGGTATTCCAGAGGGTTAAACCTTTCCTTCATATAAGTATTCTTTTCACACCTTTGCAAACAGAGTAGACCCTCATGGTGACTGATCTGAGCTTGCTTATGCAATAACAGTATAAGATCTGTTTCAATTTTCTGTGATATTTTCACCATGGTAACTATTCCCTTGTTCATTTTCAGCAGATTAATATTCATACAATTATTATTTTGGAAATGAATATTCATAGAGTAATGAGTTTAACAGCAGAGTGAGTGGGTGTCAGTTCTAGTGGGTTTAACAGCACTGAAACACAAAGAGTAATATCATGCCAATTGAAAGCAGGAAGTAGATACTTACGCAGTCTTAGACTATATATACATGTATGACCTAATGTACACTGTATTGGAGATAAGGAAAGTCTTTCAAGTGAAGTGGTGGAATAATGACTTTTGGCATGATCTATATGTACATGTATTGTTAACATTTACATAATGGGGATTCTTGATTGAAAATCTGACATCAAGCTAATCCATTACTCCATGAATATTCAGATTGAGAAATAATGACACCATGAATAGTAATAAGATTATTAGGGACACAGGAATTTTAGGCCATGGCAGAAACTGTAGAATCATTATCTATTTTATATCATAAGTAAGCAGAGCCAATCCTGATCAGATGGCTCCTAGAGGAGCCATCTGATCTGTGTCTTCTCAGTGTTTAGAAGGGCACATTTATGGAGTAAAGGGTTACATTCTTTTCACATTAAAATTTCTCGCACTATTTTGTGACCTGAATGACTGGCATTTGCAATCAGCTTGGATCCAGATGAGATGCTGAGTACCCTTAGGTTTCATTAGGATCCAAGTTGAGTGACACTCGATCATTAGGATCACAGTTGAGTGACACTCGATCATTAGGATCCAAGTTGAGTGACACTCGATCATTAGGATCCAAGTTGAGTGACACTCAATCTATACTTCTCAAAGCTTGAAGAAATCAAAAGTTGTCAAAATTGCACCTGAGATCCAAATTTGAGCAAACTTTATTTTTAGACTTTTTTACGCCTTTACAAACAGCGTACACCCAAATCAGACGGCTCCTGTAGGAGCCGTCTGATCAGGGTCTGCTCTATTTGCTTTCTAAATATAATACAGATATGATTCTACACTGTTTGCAATAGTTAAATCAAAGCGTTGTAGATGCTGCAGTATTCTTTGCATGGCATCAATCTGATAACGAATAAGTTCCCTTTGGCATGAAATTGCGTATCCATAAGGGAAAATTGGATTAACACTCTTCCCAGTTGATGATTTAAAGTTGCAGCTGACGCTTCAGCCATTTCTCGCTATGCTTATTATGCACCCTTACACATTGCTATATTTTGTGGATATTTTTTCACATACTAAGTCGAAGCTTATGTACGAAGCATTTTCATGTCAGAACATAGTATAACATGATTGGTTCCGGATGCCGTGTTATTAAACGCCTTTTGTATCCATCGAATGCAGGTCAGTGAATTGCACTAGACTGCGGAATGGCAGTTTTTAGGTAGGCGAGTGTACCATGGGTTCGACTGTGGATCGCCACCTTAATGTATTCTATTGCTACGCAAAGAATACAAAAATCCTGTTTTAATGATTATGTCATTATAAAAAAAGAAATAATAACATCATAAATATTTATTAGCTGAATTTTTATAATGGCGCATGTACACAGGAATTTTTGGTATTTGTAGAAACCGCATAGAGTCAGATCTATTATAATTTTATAAGCAAACAGAGTAGACCCTGATAAGATGGCTCCTACAGGAATATATATGAAGGAATTTTGGGTATAAACAAGTCGGACAACAGATTTTGAAGAACAAAATGTTATCTACTGTATTGTACCTCATAATAAACACCTATAGAGTGTGTTGAAACTGTTTGGGCAGACTTAGTGACTAAACCATGTTTACCTATACACCAGTGTGGATCAGACGAGACAGTCTGCATAATGTCACGTCTCATTTAGTGACTAAACCATGTTTACCTATACACCAGTGTGGATCCAGACGAGACAGTCTGCATAATGTCACGTCTCATTTAGTGACTAAACCATATTTACCTATACACCAGTTTGGATCAGACGAGACAGTCTGCATAATGTCACGTCTCATTTAGTGTCCAAACTGTTTGGGCAGATTTAGTGACTAAACCATGTTTACCTATACACCAGTGTGGATCCAGACCAGACAGTCTGCATAATGTCACGTCTCATTAGGTTCCAAACTGTTTGGGCAGACTTAGTGACTAAACCATGTTTACCTATACACCAGTGTGGATCCAGACGAGACAGTCTGCATAATGTCACGTGTCATTTAGGGTCCGAACTGTTTGACTACGAAGAAATGAGAAGTTTTATTTAGAAATTGATGGAGATGGCAGTTGTTGCAGACAAAACATAACTTAGTGTGCAGAGTTAAAAAGGTACTGGAAAAAATTAACAAAAATGAATTCAAGTGTGTTGGGTACCAAAAAAACCACACAAATGTTTGCTTTGATGGGGATATGTTGTATGGTTAGTTTTGAAAAAATGGATGGTTTTAGAAAATTACTTAAAATTGAAAAACTGATAGAGGACATAATGTGACATTGTAAAATCCCGCGTTCTTGTTGATCAATGGCCGCGTTCTTGTTGATCAATGGCCAGTGACATGTTTGCTACTAACATTTCATGGAAGGAAATTCAATGCGTAAATGTTGTGGTATGTTATGTTACAAGTAGTCTTCCATCAGAAATATATAATAATTACCTTAACACTTTCCAAATGTGCAATATTCCCATAAGAAATAAGGACATCATGAATATTTATTAGCTGAAAACGTGTAATGTAAACTTTTCAAGAATTTTTCTTGCTGTGACAAAAACTGTAGAATCAGATGTAATATCATGTCAAAAGCAAACAGAGCAGACCCTTAAGCTGATCAGACAGCTCCTATAGGAGCCATCTGATCTGGGTCAGTACTCTGTTTGCAAATGGGTGAAAATGCATTTTATATTAAGGAAAGGGTTAACACTTTCCTTCATATAAATGCTTATCACACAAGTTTGCAAATAGAGTAGACCCAGAATAGATGGGTCCTGTAGGATTACTTTCAGTCTGCATTAAGCTATTTTGAAAAACTTACTTTTCTTTATTTAACTCATTCCCTGAAATTGACACTTTTTGACGCCTCTGTAAAAGTCACTCTGTAAGGTCAAACTTACTCTGAATATTCAGGTATTTTTGTAAAGTGTAACATGACAAACAGTGCAGACCCTGATATAAGAGGGCTTCACTTAGTAATAATGCATTCTCATCTTGGTCGACACTGTTTGCAAAGGACGTTAGTGACTTGTTTCCCACACTGATAGAGTTAGCCCTTGTTAAAATGTTAGGTGCAACTTGACTGGCTTTTGCATGCAGCTTTGATCCAGATGAGACACTTAAATTAACTCAGCATATCGTCAGGATCCAATCTGATTGACACTCGTTACTCGTTTCTCACAATTAGCTTGAACAAAGTGAAAGTAAGTAAAAAGTTCAGTAATTCAGAGTTTGGGTAGTCGTTTGTTTTAATATGAGGAGAGTAAGATAACCATTTCCTCCATAAATATGCCTTTCTACGCATCTGTAATAACCACTTCTTGAAACCATTGTGATAAATAAAGCATTTGCTCCTATTAGGAGCAAATGCTCTATTTATCACAATGGTTTCATGAAACTACAAAATTCTAAAATTTTACTTTTCTCTAGTAAATGTTCCTTTTGGGTAGATTCATTCAAAGAGGTTGGGTCTAAAAAAAAGCCTATGGAGGAAAGGGTTAATTGTTTTTATTTCTTATCATCCTCTCTGATAAAAGTTGAAAACTTTACTGAGTGAGCTACACAGCACGAAATTTCAATGGAAATATTTACATTCACCATTTTACTCTTTACAGTGAAAGCTGCAGGAGTCTTGTGTGTTCTTGGAATCAGCTTCGGTTTCGGCACCTATGTCCTGTATAAGATCTACGATAAGTACATTCGACCGGGTCGAAGACGTAAGCCGTCAGACGGAAAAGAGGAAGAGGATGTGTACTGCGAAGCAGTAAGTACCTTATTTTTTGTAGATAAAGTGGTGTAATAAAATATGAAAAATCATCATTTCTCACCAAACCCTATGTTATGACCTCTCTTTAGATTCATTTCACCCCGTTCATGTGGGGGTCTCAGCCAATCACATTCCCAGAATTTATAATGACTGTAAATAAAGCTTTTATATGAAGGAAAGACCTGCAGACTTTTTCAATCACATACAACTTTGTCAATTACATGGAAATCAATGGACATGTTCGGCCAACCTCTGTGAACAACACTGAGAATAATAATTGGGTGGTCACAACACTTTATCTACACATACTCTTAAATTTACAGTATGGTACATATATATATTTTCACGACAGATTTCAGTGTATGACAAACATGTTCCCTGTCAGTGTTGAAGGAAATAAATAATCCTCTTTTTATGATACATTAAACAACTCTTTCCTTACCAATTGTGTTTTAGCACTAAGTTAGTTTTAAGTCGCACATGTTCAAATTCAGAAGTTATTTTGTTACACAAAATTGACGAAACTATAAGCAGAGTACATGACTTTAGTTATGGATGTCCAAAACCGTAGCTCTTTGAATGTTAGCGGCAGATTCTCCTGCCATGACCTATGCAAACAGTTTTGATCCAGATCCGGTCCCAAAAAGTGTGGAAGTTACCTGATCTGTCAGATCTAAGCCTACTTAACAGTTACTCTGCAAACAACAATTGAGCAGCAGACAACAATTGAGCAGCAGACGACAATTTATTGAGCAGACAACAATTGAACAGCAGACGACAATTTATTGAGCAGACAACAATTGAGCAGCAGACGACAATTTATTGAGCAGACAACAATTGAGCAGCAGACGACAATTTATTGAGCAGACAACAATTGAGCAGCAGACGACAATTTATTGAGCAGACAACAATTGAGCAGCAGACGACAATTTATTGAGCAGACAACAATTGAACAGCAGACGACAATTTATTGAGCAGACAACAATTGAGCAGCAGACGACAATTTATTGAGCAGACAACAATTGAGCAGCAGACGACAATTTATTGAGCAGACAACAATTGAGCAGCAGACGACAATTTATTGAGCAGACACCAAAATTACACAGTATGTAAAGAGTTGGAGTAAGTAGGATAACATGATTTGGTCACTCGGGGTGTTCTGAGCATCTAAGGGAGTAATTACTTCCAGTACTTTGATTTCTACTATAGAAATTTGTAAATCTGGTTAGGGACATTAACCCTTATCATGCTGTAAAACCTGGGGGAGCTTTCTGCATTGCTTGCAGTCTGCATTAAGCTACCATCTGTAAAAAAAATAATTCTTTATTTAATGTTTTACTTGTTTCAGCCACCATTTTCCACCCTGTCTGGTTCTAGCAGAAACTGTAGCATCAGATCTATATATATATATTGGTCTGGGTTTGCTCTGTTTGCAAAGGCATGCCTTTATATAAAGGAAAAGCTGAAATGCTAAAGGTTTACCAACGGCATTATTGGTGATGAGATATATACTTCAGGGAAAATCATATTAATGCATTGACAGGTTTTGCTGATTACTGTTCTATATGTCGGTACATAATGTCTAGAAGCCCCAAGGTCCAATGTTGTAATAAAATTACAAGACTGCCATACGGCAACATACTGGGAATAATGGCACTGCGCCTTGACACCTCAACTAATCATGGTAGGGATATCTTTTCCCCTCATTCAGATGCTCAGGAATATGGGTTAACTCAAGATTTGATGAATACCCTACCATATTCTTCCTAATAAATGCCCCATCTCTAATAAACATCCCACTCTACTCTAATAAACACCCTACTCTAATACAATTATGTCCCTACTCTAATAAACACCATTCTCTAATAAATGTCCCGACTCTAATTAGTGCCCCTACTCTAATAAATGCCCCTACTTTAATAAATGCCCCTTACTTACCCCTGCGAAAAGCAGTTCATAAAATCAAGGACTTTTCAAGCCATTCATGAACAATTCATGAAAGGCCTTTTACTCAGAGCATGACTGCAGTTCATGAACATTTGTTCATTAACTTTTAAACATTATTTATGAACTGATCAAGAATTGTACACAGTTCTTGAATTGTCTATGACCTGGCCCTTGACAATGAATCATGGACATTTCAAGAACCATGAACATCTCATTAACCAATGAAGACTCAGTTCTGTGCTTGAATAAACCATGATATGATGACTATGAAAACAATCAATCACATGATAAATTATGAACCATTATTCAGAGTCTTGGGGCAAACTAACAATAAATAAAACAACTAAACCCTGATATAATAACCATTAATGTTCCACAGTAGTCGAGAATCATAAAAAAATCATTTTTTTTATTTTTGCATTAATGAACAGCCACTAATCTATATTACCCGTTGCATAACAAAATTCTACAAAATATACCACAAAAGCCGTGTAAACCCCTTTAACATTATTGCACTCAAGCTTTTCTCTGACTTGACCGGAGTTGGACATTTACAAGGGAGGGCTTATCGGGGACACCTAGAGGGGAACTTATAATTAGGGCACATGCGTGATAAAACAATAGGCAGCTATTTGGCTGTATTTCCCTCTTGGTAGCATCAAACTATATAAGTACATGTGGCTAAATCGGCTTTTCTAATTAGTGATTTATGGGAAACTGGCAATAAAGTCAGCATTTTTAATTGATCGGATGGAAGAAAGGGGGAGGAGCTTAGTGAAAATGTTACACATATTATAAGCTCTCCATTGGATATAAATGTGATCGAAAGCTATAGATAACTATCAGATTAGGCATTACAATGGGGGTTCTTCTATTTGTTTTTCATGTTTTTGACAGAAATGAGATGCAAATTTAAAGGAGTCGGCTTTTTCAAAACAGCATAACATCTGTAATTTGTGTCCGAATTACATGCAATATTCGATATATGAAAGAGCATTGTCTCAGTGAGGGATCTGTGTCACAGTTTTTTTATATCTTGTTTCGATCGTCTAACATCAAAAGAAACATAGCGGGAGGCAGAATTTTATGGGTCTTAAAACTAAAATATTGCATAACTCCTAATATAAACCTTTGGTTTTATAAATATTCTGTGACATGTGTCTTTAAACATGTTAACAGTTTACATATTGGCCAATTGTAATAAATTTAGTCCGAAAGATGATCTTGTAATTGTGTTTAAATTTTTTCAAACTTGCACATTTAAATGGACTTTAAATATCAATTTCGATAGGATTGTTGATGTTTTTGATAAATATTAAAATAAATTAATACACATTGTAACTAACCAGAAAAATGACTTTTGTAGTATTAAATACCATTTTCTGATGGCTAGTGCTAATCATATCTCGCTACCTTAAATAAAAAAAGATAGGTTTTTCAAAATAGTAGCTTTTGGTAGCTTAATGTAGACTGAAAGGAGTGCAAAAAGCTCCCTAGAAGGTTTCTTCACTTCTTTCGGTCTGTATTAAGCATACAAATAGTTAAGATTGCTATTACGGTAGTTTATAGGCCAATCCAGCGTCACCATTTTATTGACCAAAGGGCAGCAACCATGTTTGGTTTTTTCCTTTATAAATCTTTGCACACTAATTATATAAGTGGCGAAACCGTGATTGCCCATGCAAACCATTTGGACCCAGGTAATAGACACCACACAATGCCACGTCTCATCAGGATCCAAACCGATTGACACTTTGACCATATTTTTGCAAAGAAATGAGAAAACATTTTATTTTAAGAACTGAAGCAGATGACAATTGTTGCAAATGAAAAATAACTTAAGCCAGCAAACAGGTAAATTAACTTTCAGCACTCTACTTTTGAATATGTGATACTAACCTTTCAGAGGTCCAGATAAGATGCATAAATTTAAACATTTCAAGAATATTAATTTTCCTTTATTTCTCCACCAAACTCTATACTGTGACCTGTGACTCTTTAGAATCGTCTTGAAGAGGCGATTCTAAAGAGTGGTTACAGTATAGGGTTTGGTGTAGAAATGACGATTTTGGTATTTAGGTACGCAACTTTTATATGTAGCTGAGACTGACCTTTGGAAACAGTTTGGATCCAGAAGAGATGCCAAGTAACTGACAGCATCTCACCAAGATGCAAACTGTTCTAAGAATTGTCATGAATAAAAGCTTGAATGAGTTTGATTTTCAGAGGAATCTGTCATGCCGGAACCTGGCACTAGTCTTCTTTTCTCTGACAATGTGGCGGCGTTGGGTATGTGAGCTTGCTCACTAAAGTTCTTTAAAGATTTGCAAGAAACAATAATATGTGCAGTACAGTAAAACCTGTTTTAATCCTTTCCCTCATATAAACGTGTTTTCACGCATTTGTAAACAATGTAGATCCAGATCAGAGGGCTCCTAGAGGAGCCGTCGGATCAGGGTCTGCTCTGTTTGCTAATGGAATTTGAAATATCTGTGTCTTTACTTTCTAAAAAATGGTTACACTGTTCCACCTTCTTTATATCATTATAACAGTTTTGTCCATGAATATTTATTGAAATTTGGAATAAACATAAAACAGGGAAAGGGTTAAAACCTTTCCTTCATATAAATGCCTTTTCATGCATGCAGACAGAGTAGACTGCTTGGTTTACTATAATAGAATTTGAAAATATCTTTCTGTAGTTTCTAAAATGTCTAAAATATTCCACCTTCTATATTTCATTATATCTATTTGACCATGAATATTCAGTAGGTATTGAAATTTGGAATAAATATAGAACAGGGAAAGGGTTATGTGGCCATCTTTTTACACTTTTATACTGAATGAACTGTACCAATAAACAGTTGATGGCCATTCCACATTGAAACCTCAGCAATCAAAGGGTTTAATGGCTTAACCCTTTCCTCCATATAAACTCATTTTTACGCATTTGCAAACAGAGTAGACCCAGATCAGACGGCTCTGGAAGGAGCCGTCTGATCTGGGTCTGCTCTGTTTGCTTATGAAATAATATTGGTCTGATCCTATAGTTTCTACCAATGCCAAAAACTTCTGTGTACATAATGCTAATATAAAAAAATCAGCTAATGAATATTCATGATGTCATTATTTCTTTATCGAATACTGAGCAGGGAAAGGGTTAATTATTTTATCCCATTGAGTACACTTAACACTATATGCATTCTGAGCAGGTGTTTTCATTCTGCAAGTAATTCAATTTCCTCCTGTTTCTCTTCCAATACTTATATCAGAATGTCCTGATTAGAGGTCAAGTTACTCAATCTCATCTGGATCCAAACTGTTTTCAGAGGTAATCTCAGATTGTTTATAGCATACAAAAGTTTTAAAGCATCACTTCACCACTTAACTTTTTGCACGCTAGTGGCGCAGCCATGATTACCTATGCAAACATTTTAGATCCGGATGAGACGCCCCACAATATGGCATCTCAATAGGATCAAAACTGTTTGACACTTTGACCATATTTTTTAAAAGAAATAAGAGAATTTTAACCAGGTTTTCCACGGAAAATTCGGTTATTGAAATGGTGATGTATGGCGGGTGGGCAGGCAGCTGCCAATCTTGTAAGCGCAACTCCTCTGAAACTGTTCAACAACAGATTTTCATAAAACCTTGCAAGTAGCAAGATCACAATATGTAGATGTGCATATTGTCAGGAATTTTTCCTTCTGCAATTTTTCTCTGAGTCTTGCCCCTTTTAATTAGAAATTACTAGGTCTTATTTGACCCTATCCTTGTAAGCGCAATTGCAAGTAGCAAGGACACAATAATTATATGTATATGTGCATATTGTCAGGAATTATCCACCTGTAGATAAGAGGCAGACAGGTCTGTTTATCTGTAAATAAGAGGCACATTGATCTATCAGTATGTAGATAAGAGGCACAGTGGTCTATCCAGCTGTAGATAAGAGACAGGCTGGTCTGTTTATCTGTAAATAAGAGGCATGTTGATCTATCAGTATGTAAATAATAGGCACACTGGTCTGTCCATCTGTAGATAAGAGGCTTAGTAAATACTGGTCCATCCAGTTGTAGATAAGAGACAGACTGGTCTATTTATCTGTAGATAAGAGGCACATTGATCTATCAGTATGTAGATAAGAGGGACAGTGGTATATCCCACTGTAGATAAGAGGTAGACTCAGGTTCAACTATCTGTAGACAAGAGACAGACTGTTATCTATTTAGATTTAGATAAGATGCATGCTGATACCAAAAAGTTCAGTGTATGTGTAACATACAAGTTTATAAAAAAGAAATAGGCATTTGTGTGTCATTATTTCTTATATGAATATTCAACAGGGAAAGGGGGGTTAATTGTTGCTTGGTTCAAGTTTTGCTATACATGTAACTATTGGCTATCTAATCCAGCCATCAGTAAAGTGTCAATGGTTAAACAGAACAGAACACATGTTTTATTCAAGAGTTTATAATACATAATGTATATTGTCTAGTTCACATAGTACATCATATTAATAAGTTTTACATAATGTATATTGTCTAGTTTACATAGTACATCATATTAATAAGTTTTACATAATGTATATTGTCTAGTTCACATAGTACATCATATTAATAAGTTTTACATAATGTATATTGTCTAGTTTACATAGTACATCATATTAATAACGCATGGATATTTACATAAGGCAACAAAAATGTACAAAATAAATGTTTCTGTGTGATTTTAGAACGAACACAGTTTAAGGCTTTCCCTGTTCTATGTTTATTACAAATTTAAATACCTACTGAATATTCATGGTCAAAATAGTAATAATGAAATATGGAAGGTGAAACATTGTAGCCATTCTAGAAAGTATAGAAACAGTCAAATTCCATTAACAAACAGAGCAGACCCTGATCAGACGGCTCCTATAGGAGCCGCCTGATCTGGGTCTACTCTGTTTACAGATGCATGAAAACATGTTTATATGAGGGAAAGGGTTAAACTGTTAAAACAGCTTATCAACTTATCTCCCTTTGAGTTGGCTCTTACAAAAGGTGCAGTAGCTTCCCTTAGCAGTATTGACTGCCAGTATTATAATGTTGGGTCAGTGGTATTGATTAGAACGGAGGATTTGCTTCCCAGTGTCACGGCTTTGTGAGTGGAATTCATTGTTCCTGGTTTCACTTGATAAAATCAAGTGACCGGGATCTTATGTTGTGTAAACATACAACTCTGAGCAGGTAAAGTTGAATTCCCATGACTGGTTTAAGTTTCGTATGAGTCATAATAGATTCATAATCATGTGTGCATTTTAATGTTTATGTATACATGTAGAAGTGATAGTAACAAGATGAAAGAAAAAATGGAAACCGGTTTTATTACGATGTTGGTTTAAGTGGGAAATGCTGATTGCGACTTGTAAATAGGGAAATTAAATGCTGGATTGTGGAGGTTTGTTGATTTACAACTCTTTAAATCATGGAGATAAAATTAGTTTAAAGTCAGATGACCTTTAGACACATGTTTTCGTGGCTGTTTATGCTTAACCTTTTAAAACTGAGTAGACACAGATCAGAGGGCCTCTGTAGGATACATCTGATCAGGGTCTGCTCTGTATCTACAGCTAAACCTCATTATCAGGAATTTTTAGTAAACATTTTAGAACATTTTAGACAGGTGGCTGCATTAGAATGCAGGGTGAAAGTCATACACTAAGTGCCTAAAGGAGCTTTCTGTATGACTTTCACCCTGCATTAAGCTGCTATACCCAAGTACTAAAGACAATAATGACACCATGAATAGTAATTAGATTAATTGTTATAATAGCACATGGACACAGAAAGTTTGGTCATGGCAGCAACTGTTACTGGAATCATATCTATATCATATGGCAAACAGCAGACCATGATCAGACACAGCTCCTACAGGAGCCATCTGATTCGGGTCTACTGTTTGCAAAGGTACAGGCGTATTTATGGGGTGAAGGGTTAAATGTCTTTTGAAACAAAGTAGACCCAGATCAGACAGCTTCTGTAGCATCCATCTGATCAGGGTCTGCTCTGTTTGCTTATGGAATTATATAGATCTTTTTCTAAAGTGTCTGCTTAAAATGCTATGTTGATATGGCCCATTATAGAAAAGACTGTCTAATTTGTATTAATTGTACCGGTATTCATGGAGTAATAGCTAGGTTACATAAGCTTGTATAAATTTTATTTTTTACCCAAGTTAGTCCTTTCCTTGCTATTAATATTTTTCGCCAGGGATTACGTATACTTATTGCTTAACCCTTTACTTGAGGATTATTGATGTAAAAAATAATGACATCATGAATATTCATTCGGCAAATGTTTTATACTAGCTTATAAACACAGGATACATGTAGTTTGGCCATGGCAAAAACTGTATAATCAGTCATTCAGATCTTTTTAATTCCAAAAGCAAACAGAGTAGACCCAAATAGAGTAGACCCAGATCAGATGATCCTGTAGGAGCCATCTGATCAGGATCTTCCCTGTTTGCTTATGATATGATATACATATGATTCTACAGTTTGTCCCCATGGCCATTTTGGCCAAAACTTCCTGTTTCAATGTCCTGTTTCAATGTCCTGCTACCAAAAGTATTCCTAATTAACCCTTCGCTTGCTATTCGCATCAATATACCTACCTGTAAATAGTGAAGACCCAGATGAGACAGCTCCTGCAGGAGCTGTCTCATCAGGGTCTGCACTATTTACAAATTGATTGTGCAACCAGTGCACTCCACAGCAGTGATTGCACAGCAAAATACTTGTACACGGTGAAGATATATGTAACTATACAACAAGGCATGGGTAAAGAAGGAAAAATGTATTTTAAAATTCAGCAAGCGAAGGGTTAATATTGAGAATCTCATTATTTGTTACATGAACATACATATTATAAAGGCTTAACAAGGGAATGCTTTACTGAGGCAGAAACTATAGAATCAGGTCTATAATGGAGCTGTCTGACTCCTGAGTCTACTCTGTTTGCAAAGACATAAAATAGCATTTTGTACATTATAAATGAAAGAGATACAGCCAGATCGTCATCCCCCTGGGATATGCACTCGAGCCAAACTGTCTCAAACTTTTGGCTCTCATTATGATTCACTTTGTGCTTTTATCTTTTTTATCTCTTTGAACCAATTCGAATTGCCTTTGTTACAGTTTTGATCCTGATAAAAAAAACCCACAAATAACTTGGCCTTTTAAACTACATAACACATAACACATTGTTTAACCCTTTTCCTCATGGATATTTATGTGAGAAATAATGACATCATGAATATTTAGCAGCTGAATTCTCATAATATTATTATGAACATAGAATGTTTTTGCTTTGGCAGAAATCTAAGGTCAGATCTATATAATTTCATCTCTATTTGCTTTCATCTCTGTTTCTTTATAGAATTACATACCAATAGTTCTTGTTCATATGCCATTGTAGCCCCTGGTATTCCATAAATACACCTTTCTCTGCATGTGCAAACAAAGAAGACCCAGATCAGATGGCTGACCTGTTTCATGCTTACGAATTAATATTGATATGATTCTACAGTTTCTGCCATGCATGGCCAAAGTATCCTCTGTTTGTGTCATTTTAAAAATTAAACTAATTAATACAGTAAAACTTCTCTATAAAGGCCATTAAATTGTGTTAATTAGCTGGTATTTAGGGCAGGTGGCTGCTTAAAGCAAGATGAAAGTAAAACAGAACGCTCCTATAGGAGCGTATAGGAGCGTTCTGTTTTACTTTCACCACCTTGCTTTAAGCAGCCACCTGCATTTAACACATAATACTTGATGTAATTTAGTGGCCGTTATAGAGAGGTTTTACTGTAGTCATGATGTCATTATTACTTGCATGAAAGTTCATGGAGTAAATTGTTTTGCTTAATTAATATTTATACATACATAAGTTATTACATGAATATTCATGGAGTAAAGAGTTGAAACCATTTTCATGAACAAAAAGTGGTCACAACATAGGGTTTGGTGGAGAAATGATTATTTTAGTATTTTAATGCTCACTCTGTATTGTAACCTATGTTTGGTTCCAGATCAGACATTGTGTAACTTAATTATTTACTCCATAAATACGCCTTTCTACGCCTTTGCAAAGAGAGTAGACTCTGATCAGACGGCTCCTATAGGAGCCGTCTGATCTGAGGGTCTACTCTATTTGCTTATGATTATAATATAGATATCAATTTCTACAGTTTCTGTCGCATTGCATGGCCAAAACTTCCTGTGTTCATATTATGGCATTATGAGAATTCTAATTGGTAATTAATATGACCTTTTCTGCTGAATGGATTCTGCTTTTAACCCATTTCCCTGTTGAATATTCATGTAAGAAATAATGACATCATGAATATTGTTAGCCGAGTGTTAATATAATGGTACATAATGAACATAGAGATGTTTTAACTTGGCAGAAACTATTAAATCAGAACTATATAACTCCATATGCAAACTGAGCACTGGCCTAGACCCTGATCAGAGTGGCTCAAACAGAAGTTGTCTCATCTGGATCTACATACTTTGCAATGGCCAGAAAACACTTTTATATGAAGGAAAGGATTAACCCTTTATTCTGATAGTGACATCTTTTGAAACTTTTGCAAACAGAGTAGATCCAGATCAAATGGCTCCACGGGATCCAGTAGGAGTCATCTGATCAAGGTCTGCTTTGATGATTATGAAATGATATAAAATATGCTTATAGAATTAAATGTATATATACATCTGATTGTGCAGTTTCTGCCTTGGCCAAAAATTCATGTGTTTTTCAGAGCTCCAGATAAGATGTGTAAATTTAAACATTTTCAAGCATCAAACCCTATACTATGACCACTCTTTAGAATCGTCTCAAAGAGACGATTCTAAAGAGGTTTTGTCACAGTACAGGGTTTGGTTTAGAAATGACGATTTTAGAATTTGGGTACACATCGTTTTCTGTAGCTCTGGTTTTTACACTCTGTAAATAATCATGATATCATTAATGTTTAATTTGTATTCTCTAATAATTAACCCTTTCCTACGATATAAATACCTTTTCATGCATTTGCAAACAGATCATACAGCTCCTATAGGAGTCATCTGATCTGAGGGTCTGCTCTATTTGCCTTTGACAATGGCATAGATCTGATTCTACAGCTATTGTAACAGCAAAACATGTCGTTGAAAAGTTTACATTATAAAAGTTCAGCCAATAGATATTCATGATGTCATTATTTCTGACGTTACTGTTGATCCAGGAAAGTGTTCAGTAAACAATGTATCATGTACGGTAGATGATTATGATACAATGTAAATGTTATGGTATAGATTAACTCTTTACATGCTGCTACTTTGTGATTACTTTATACTGCAAACAGTTTGGATCCAGATGAGATGAAGCGTTTAACCCAGCACAGAGCAACAGATAAAGGACTCAGGTGCTTATACTTTGATACTAAAATAGTCATTTCTCCATGAAACCCTATTTTGTGACCTCTTTAGAATCGTCTCTTCAAGATGATTCTAATTTGAGTGGTCACAATATAGGGTTTCATGGAGAAATAAGGAGTTATTCTTTTAAATGTTTTAATTAATACATCTAATCTGGACCAGTCTCTATCAGCATCTCATCAGGAGCCAAACTGTTTAACCCTCTGACTGTGTTTTGATTAAGAAAAGTTTATTTTTAGAAATTTACTAATGATACAAAGAATTGAACCCGTTCAATGCTGAATTTACAGAGTGGTATATTCCATCATTGTTTAAACATAGAGTTCACTCGGTATGAAAGGATAATTAATTTGCGAGAGGATTTTAGATTACAAACAATGCAGATCCTGATCTAAGAGGTCTCCACTTGGAGCTCTGAGTCTGATCTGGATCTACACTGTTTGCAAATGACAGCCAACTTGTTAATCCCTCATTCAAAGGGTTTTAAAGTACAGTCATGTATTGTTGACTATACATGTCATATAGTCAGGCTTTATCTCAACTCTTTATTCCATGAATATTCATGTAAGAAATGATGACATCACGAATATTTACTAGATTAATTTTTATAATGGCTCATGAACAAAGGAATAATATGGCCTTGGCAGAAGCTGTAGAAGAATATTCTATATTACAATTTTGTAAGGAAATAGATCAGAGCCTAGCTGATCTGTGACAATGGCATGGAAAAGCTTTAACCCTTTCCCTCATATAAACGTGTTTTCACGCATTTGCAAACAGAGTAGACCCAGATCAGACGGCTCCTAGAGGAGCCGTCTGATCAGGGTCTGCTCTGTTTGCTAGTAGAATTTGAAAGATCTGTTTCTTTGCTTTCTAAAATGTCAGCAATGGTCCACCTTTCATATTTATTTTTATAACATAACACGTGGCTTCAGCGTGACGTAACACTATCATTTATTTTTTGATAATCATGGGCATATAATCACTAGTGAATAACATTCGAACGACCGAATGACATTCGAACGATTCATACGCGCTGTCAAAACAAACAAACTGGCGGACGGTGGTCGACCTACCTGTCCACGATTGAGTCACGATAGATGGCAAAGGATTGTTGGCACTTGCGCCTTAATTTCGATAAAATAATACAAATTGTAATCGCTGTCAGGAATCATATACAAAATGTATGCCAAAAAAGACCTACCAGCTACTCTGACCCATACAATCAATTCTACATTTAAATTAAAATGCCTCCTCAACTTTGCATTTTCTTCACCTCATGTCCTTTTGTTTATGCAGATTTCTACTCATACAAATATCTCATCAATCAACAACAATAGTCATCTGAATCCAGCACAGCACAAACATATTTCAAATATGCTATACTCACTAACTCAGCTGATCGCGAAAATCTTCCTCCTGTTCCAACACATTTTATGCAGCAGTTCGTACTGAATCTTTTGTCCATTTCAAACATTTTCACTGAACTTGAATCGAGATTTTTTTCCTCGGTGGAAATGTCCATGTCCATGTGTATACATACAACACTAATGAAGGGCTTAAATATACCAAAACGAAGGCGCATTTCGAATCCCATTGACAGTGAGTGTCGGACGTGTTGGCGACTACATGTATAATTATGTAGGTCTTCATGTAAATGGCGCGCTTAACATAGACACATGTTGTGTACAATGACGTCATAATGTGACGTGTTTGTAACTATGTATGTCAAAACTGTAACTCAAAAATTATTTTGACGTGTTTCTGTATGTTTTTGTATCATAAACTATCACAGTTAAATTGAATACCAGAGAGGTCTGAATTAGATCCTGGTTGATATGATAGTAAGTAGAAAATAAAGTTGGAAAATTTGGACCTACTTTGTCCCAGTTACCTAGCGAACCTAATAACACCTTTCATTCATCATTTCTATATGTAAGGAGAATTTATAACAATCCACGTTACTGCTGAAATATTGGCTGCAAATAACATTTGTGTGTGTTATGTTATAAATAGGATCTTGCATTCGTGTTCATGATTATTGGATTTATTAAATTCGTCTTTTTAAAACGATAAAAAACTCGCTAAAGCTCGTTTTTTATCTTTTAAAAAGACTCATTTAATAAATCCAATAATCAAGAACACTCATGTAAGATCCTCTATATAACTATTTTGTTAATGAATATTCAGTATGTATTGAAATTTGGGCTAAATATAGAACATGGAAAGGGTTAACAGAGTAAAGTCAACAATGGCAGATACAGTGATCTTCCAACAGATATTAAATTTCTCTGTAACTTTCTGTATCTGAGGTATTTTAATAGACCTAGAATTATTAAGTTCATGCCATATTAGGACTAATCTTTTGGATGCAATGACTTAATTTGACACGAGTCTACTTTGCATTTGTAAACAGTGTAGACCCAGATCAGAGGACTCCTAGAGTAAGCCTCTGATCATGGTCTGCACTGTTTGTAATTCAGATTTTTTTCACAAATTATACCCTTTGCTACTGAATGGACTCTGCTATTAAACCATGATGGACCATTCCACTTTGAAAAGTTGGCATCAAAAGGGTTAAGGAGTCTGCGGATGTCAGGAGGCTAAGTAGCAATCAAGGGCATATTGTTTAGAAGATTGGTTTCCGTGACAACTCATTAGTACATTTCTTCTATTTCCCCTCATTATAAGCCACTTATAAGTGCAACAGTACTTGTACATGTCTTAAGCCTTTTACTTCATGAATATTCAAATCGAGGCCTTGGTGCAAAACTATTCTAACTCCTTCACTTTGTGAAGGAGTTAGAATAGTTTTGCACCAAGCCCTCGAAATAAGAAATAAAATAAATCTTGAATATTAACTATATTGATTGTTATAATAGTACATATGGACACAGGCAGTTTTGACCATGACAGCAACTAGAATCAGTTACCAGTATACACTGATCGGACAGCTCCTGCAGCAGCTATGATGATCTGGGTCTGCTCTGTTTACATTAGGCAGATTCGTAAATGAGAACATTTTCAAGAATAACTTCTTTATTTCTCCATCAAACCCTATGTTGTGACCACTCTTTAGAATCGTCTCTTCGTGATGAGGTTTGGTGGAGAAATATTTAAGTTATTCTTGAAAATGTTTTAATTTACATAATCTCATCTGGACCTGTATAAGCTGTACATGTAACCCATGACCCACGACCAAGGATAACATAATTAAGATCAAGCTCTTATTTCCATAATGCCACCTGCCAAACAGTACTATCTTAATTCTTCTCTACTAGAATTCCAGTTTAGACGGGGGTTTTACTGTTTATTAAAATATATAGGTCTATAAATATTAAATAGAATAATGCCAGAAGCAAATTGCCTGTCCTTATAGCAGTAATTTGTCACAGTGGGCAGTAATAAAATAATATCTATGAATAAAGGTCAGTATTAACCCTTTATCTGTTCAATATTCACATAAGAAATAATGACATCATGAATATTAATTAGATTGATTTTTGTAATGGCATATGAACACAGGATATTTTAGCTCTGGCAGAAGCTGTTACTAAGAATCAGCCATAGTAATTACCATTTAGGCAAACAGAGCAGACCCTGATCAGACAGCTCCTAGAGGACCCATCTGATCTAGATCTGGGCCTACTCTGATTAAAAAGCTTTTATATGGAGGAAAGGGTTGATAGTAGGTATTCATTCTTAGCCTGCTATGTGTTTATCATGTGTAGGTATTCATTCTTAGCCTGCTATGTGTTTATCATGTGTAGGTATTCATTCTTAGCCTGCTAAGTGTTTATCATGTGTAGGTATTCATTCTTAGCCTGCTAAGTGTTTATCATGTGTAGGTATTCATTCTTAGCCTGCTAAGTGTTTATCATGTGTAGGTATTCATTCTTAGCCTGCTAAGTGTTTATCATGTGTAGGTATTCATTCTTAGCCTGCTAAGTGTTTATCATGTGTAGGTATTCATTCTTAGCCTGCTATGTGTTTATCATGTGTAGGTATTCATTCTTAGCCTGCTAAGTGTTTATCATGTGTAGGTATTCATTCTTAGCCTGCTATGTGTTTATCATGTGCAAAACATTTCTACTACTACAATACTCAAGAATTAATGTTTTATTTCTCCTCAAAATACTGCCTGGAGTCTTTAACCCTTTCCTTCTTATAGATGCCTTTCCATGTCTCAATAGCAAACAGAGTAGACCCAGATCAGATGACTCCTATTGGATCCTTTTGTTCAGGCTTTGCTCTGTTTGCTAAGAGTATAATATATTAGATCTAATTCTAAAGTTTCTGTTTGAGCGAAAATTCATATTCATGGTATCGTTTTTTCTTATTGAATATTGAACAGGTAAAGGGTTTAGAGTCAAACTGTGAGTTCGGGCATTGATGGGTACCAAGTTATTCAGTGTCTCATCTGGATCCAAACTGTTTGCATAGGTAATTGGTAACAATTTTTGCCACTAACACAGAGAAACAGATAAACATGCATATGCACGCAAGTATAAAAATCTTCATTTCTCCACCAAACCCTATGTTGTGACCACTCTTTAGAATGATCTCGAAGAGACCATTCTAAAGAATTGCCATAACATAGGATTTGGTGGAGAAATAAAGATGTTAAACTTGATTTTGTTTTTAATTTACCTGTCTTATCTGAACCTGACTAGCTTACAAAGATTTAGCCCCTTTACCTGATAGAACACCTTTTGACACACAATATAGCGAACAGAGTAGACCCATATCAGAATTGGCCCCTGTGGAAGCCTTAAGTCTTATCAATATATGCCCAGTTTCCTTCTTGAATTATATAGATTGGTCATATTCTACAGTTTCTTTAATGGCTAAACAATCTCTATTATAAACATACAGTTAATAAATATTAATCATGTGTCATTATTTCTTACATGCTTATTTATCATGTAATAGGATTAAACAATAATCTGTTAATCCCTGGAGTATTGAAAACGGTTGTCTTTCATGCATATTGCACAAGCTTATCCATAAGAAATAATCTCTTGTCAATTAACCCTTTACTCCATTTAATATTTATGTAACATTACATAGTGATATCATGAATATTAGTTAGATTTGTACTTTTAATGGCACTTGACCACAATTGCACTTGAACATAAGAAGGTTTGGCCATTGCAGAAACTGTTTGACACTTAACCCATTCCCGCATATTGACGCCTTTTGATGCTTCTGTAACAGTCACTTTATGAAACCATTGTGATAAATAGAGCATTTTGCTCCTATGGAGCAAATGCTCTATTTATCACAATGGTTTCAAAACTACACAATTCTGAAATTCTCTTTTCTCTAGTTAATGCTCCTTTTGGGTATATTTAATCAAAGAGGTTAGGTCTAAAAATAGCCTAAGTGGGAATGGTTTAATCAGATCTGTGTTATTCCTTAAGCAAGCAGTAGAACCAGCTGAGACAGTTCCTGTTGGAGACATCTGATCTGGGTCTAGTTTGTTCACAAAGGTGTTAAAAGGTGTATTATTTATAGAGTATAGGGGGAGTCATTGACATGACTGGCATAAACAAACAGCAAATGGATCCAGATGACTTTCGGTAGATTTATTCAAAGAGGTTGGGTCTAAAAATATTCGAAGACGGAATGAGTTAAAGAATCCATGCAACTTGAAAGGCTTAAATTTCCTAGAGGATTTTGAATGACAAACAGTGCTTGTCCTGATCAGAAGGCTCCACTAAGAGCCCACTGTTCCGGGTTTACACTGTTTTCAAATGCCAGTTACGGAATATTAATATTTACTTATTTTCCGCATTTGAATGATAAATTCCTTCCATTGAAATTGCTAGATTTGAAGCATATGTTGAATTATCTACAGATCTGTGATTTACCGTATTATCTCTGACAAACGCTCCCAGACTGGTGTTACATTTTTTGACACAGGTAATTGCGTAATGCAGATTGAAAGCATAATGCAGAAAGCTCCTTTCAGTCTGCATTAAGCTACCACATGTATTTCAAAAACCTATTTCTTTATTTAATGGCTATTATATATGGTTAGATTTATTGATCGTTAGCTTCCCGAGAAGTAAGGGGATCGTTTATTAGAGTAGGGGGCGTTTATTAGGACAAATACGGTACAAGGGGGAACTACCTACAGTTCTGTGATATATTTATAGATATAATAGGTTTCTTTATTGTATGAAAGTTTTAAGTGTACCGTATTCAAGAAACTTGATAAAACCTTTTGTGCCCTGGGTGGATAATAATTATTATAAGTTGTAGTTTCATAATTGCATAATGAAACAAGTATAGAAACAGGAAGGAAATTAATTACACATAATTTTCGGGATTTTTAGGGGTTTCGTAGGAGGTTTATAAAGCTTAAAATTGTTCAGTATTTGCCTACTGATATTCAGTACTTGTTCAAAGCTTTTAAGGTGTTTCATTTTCAGAAATGTATTGGATTAAGTATTATATAATATATTGGATTAAGTATGTAATGATGGATTGGATTAAGTATTTTGGAGAGGAATATGTGGTAATATCTGTTTGTTATCTGTCATTTTAACCCTTTACTCAATATGCCTTTCTATGCCTTCGCTAACAGAGTAGACCCAGAACAGATGGCTCCTATAGGTTTCAAAGTACAATATTCTAAAAAAAAATCCTTTTCTCTTGTTAATGCTCCTTTTCGGTAGATTTATTCAAAGAGGCTGTATCTAAAAATAGCCTATGAGGTAATGGGTTAAAAGGCATATCTATGGAGTATAGGGTGGAAAGGTTGAGGATAAAGTCTCTTTTATGGACCAATTCAGGCTGATGTATATTTACAAACTTAGATGTTTAGCCCGACGTTACACCATGAATATTCATGTCGGATATAGCAACATGATGAATTATTAAGTAGTTCAATTTCAATAATGACAAAGGAACGCAGGAACTTTTGGTCAAGGCAAAGACTGTACAATGATGCATTTCTATATTATCTCTTTGCTCCATAAATACGCCTTTCTATGCCTTTGCAAACAGAGTAGACCCAGATCAGATGTATTTTAAGAAGCGAATTAGGTATCATGACAGTAAATGTAGAGACAGCTCTGCATTATATGAGCAAACATTGCAGACCCAGATCAGATGGTTCCTACAGGAGACATTACTATGATCTTTGTCTTTCGCATAGGTGTCAAAGCAAAAAGCATTTGACCAACTGTATGAGGTAAAGACTTAGTTAATACTTTCCAGCTCATACATGTGATAACTACCGACGGTAGGTGAATTCTACCGTTTTCAGTGGTGGTTTACCGTTCTGCCGGAACGGTATGCAAATCTACCGTTTTTGAAAGTTTGCGAGGCAATTTGTTTTAGAGACATACATTTTCCTCCCTGGTGGAGTTTATCTGTTAGTTCTGTACACACACAGACCACCTTTAGCTTGCTATCATGCTGTGATCCACGCTTGGTCTGTTTTGGTAGGGACCAATCAAGGGAATCCCCTGTGGAGACCATGGATAACACTCGAATTACATAATCACGAGGTGGTTCCGGTTTTCACTCTACTGGACTTTACCAAATAAATTGTTCGGGAACCAGTCGTGTCAAATTGCAAACGTCTATCATAAATATCACATGTAGCAGGTTTATTACTCAAGCGAGGGGACATGGGAGTGTCATGACCCTATAATAGGAATTATATTCTCATAATTAAGTTATAAGACATAGAAATGCTTCCCTGTTTCCTTGTCAAAGACAGTTGTGCTTGGCCTTGTTGTTGCAATGGGTCGAAACACTTCGAAAATAAGACTGTTTGGACTGATAATCATGCATTTGATTTGTACACAAAATTACTTTTTCATTAATATAATTAGTGGTAAGGACACTAAAGAAGTAATTGAAAACACCCTGAAATATTATCTACCATTGCAAACTCTTCAAAAAATAATAACTATATAAAGTTGAAATGTCATCAGTTTTCGCGACGATTGTAGATACAGGCTAAAACACGGACTCTGGACCCTGTTGGGATTTCAACATTTCTGTGACTGCTCAATGTTTGCAGTAAATAATTTGAACTGAGTAAAGGTTTAACTGACTTGAACTGAGTAAAGGTTGTCATTGGGAGTATAGCTAAATAAGGGCTACAAAATAAGCAAAAAAAATTTAAAAAGAAAATGTTATTATAAAATAAAATAAAATATAATTTCTTTTTCATTATATGATAAAACAGTAATAAATACTGTATTGATTTTTTTCATGACATTATTTAATAAGGAACCCAGTGTTTTGGGCTTGAGACCTATTGATTTTAAAGTTACTTTTGACCCATGAAAAAAATCTAGAATTATTACTGCATGCCACTTATTAGTATTTGTTTTTAACACTTTCCCTGTTCCATTTTCATTCCAAATTTCAGTCCCTACTGAATATTCATAAACAAAGTAGTTATATAAAGAAATATGGAGATTGTAACTTTATTGCCATTTTAGAAAGTACAGAAACATTTTTAAAATTCCAAAAGCAAACAGGGCAGACCCTGATCAGATGGATCCTATATAGGAGCTGTCTGATCAGGGTCTACTCTGTTTGCAAATGCATGACAACTTGTTTATATGAAGGAAAGGGTTAATGGGGATTTTAACACCACGTTGGATTTTTTTGTCCAAACCAGAAAGTGTAGAATCATTCCTATATCATAAGCAAACAGAGCAGACCCTGACCAGACAGCTCCTGTAGGAGCCATCTGATCTGGGTCTATTCTCTTTGCAAATTTACATGTATGCGTGAAAAAAGTGTTTATATGAGGGAAAGGGTTAAGTGTGTAAATGTTATGTGTGTAATGTAAGATTTATAATGGTGTGCCACTTTTAGCCTGCATTTATGGTAAAGTATGAATGATAATGTGAAAAAGTATAACAAATATAAGTACATGTATCAAGCAAATTTTTTTTCCTCCTTTGTCGCGTCAGTAAAATCTACCTGACAAAAGTCAAATCTACCTGACAAATTTCCTAAATCTACCTGACATGCCTCAGCAGGTTATCACATGTATGTTTCCTTATTATAATTACATTTCTACACCTTTGCAAACAGAGTAGAGCGAAATCAGACAGCTCCTCTAGGAGCCAATTTTTTTTTTTTTGTGATCTTTGTCTGCCCAGTTTGCTTATAATTAGACCTGATCCTGCAGTTTAAGCCAAAAATTCCCTTGAAAATTCACCATATAAAAAATTAAATGATATTCATGAAGTGATAAATTCATGCATAAATGTTCAATTGAAAGGGTTCTTTCCTTCATTTTCACGCATTTGCAAACAGTAGACACAGATCAGATGGTTCCTGTAGGAGCCATCTGATCAAGGTCTGCTCTGTTGCTTATGACAGGATATAGATCTGATTCTACAGATTTTGTCAAAAAAAAATCTTTTGAAAAGTTTACATTATGAAAATTCTGCTAGTATTTATTTACTCATTTCTTTCATGAATATTAAACAGGGAAAGGGTTAACTAACACGAGGTATCAAACAGTACTTAAAATTAAGTGAGTCACCGAGTCATAAATAATGCTGAATTTTTGTCATAAAATTTCCTCTGTGTTTATCAACATTTCTTTTCTGAAAATTAGGATAGACAGGTCATATTGCTTTCAAATGTTGCTGTTAAATTCCACATTTATGTGATCATGGCCCTATCAAATTATTTTGATAGTTGGGGATACCGGACCCAGATCTTGTCACCAAGGATGGGTATCAGTTAAATCTATGTCACTCAGACCCATTTATGTTTGGTTGATGAGCGTGAAATAATGTGCCAGGAATGTTTACCTTTATGCCGGTTTCACCTGGGTTTGAGTGACATGTCTTAGAGTTACTTCCCTTTGTTCAGCTTTAATAATCTCCCTTGCCTAAACCTTACAGTATAGCTATGGTATACAGAGGTGTTTTTTAAAGGAGACAGTTAAGTTGAATGTATGTTTAAGGGATGGAAAGTAGAGTAATGATGTTTTTCTAGCGTGATGAGCGGAATGATAGGTGATAAGCGACTAAATGAAAAAGGATGGTGGTGATTTATTATGGAATGTGGGAGACATACAAATATTTTGGTGTCGTTTAGAGTTCATAAAAAGGATGGCAGAACAGTGGTGGAATTGTGTCTAGGGTTCGGAAGATAAAATAGAAAAAAATAATTTTTTGTCATATTAGATTCTTGATGTTTTGGATTATGGAGCAGTGCATTATTATTATCATACATGGTTGAAATGATAAGTCTTGTAATGCTTATTGACATTTTTTTTATAAACTTGTTGGAATAAGGAAAAGGAAACTAATTTATTTATATATGAGGAAGACTTTGAATACTTATGATGGGAAATTGTTATAGCATGTTTTCTTGTGGATGTTTCACAGTGGTTGATAAGGTAAGACATAAAAAAAATAATCAAGGACTCACTCACGATCTGCTGTGTTTGCTTATGAAATAATAAAGATCTGATTCTACAGTTTCTATCTTGATGCCATCATTTCATGCCTGAATAGTAATGGAGTAAAGAGTTAGCCCTTTAACCCGTTCCTCCATAGGCTATTTGTAGACCCAACCTCTTTGAATTAATCTACCGAAAAGGAGCATTTAATAGAGAAAAGGAAAATGTTATAATTGTGTAGTATAGAAACCATTGTGATAAAAAGAGCATTTGCTCCTGAGGAGCAAATGCTCTATTTATCACAATGGTTTCAAGAAGTGACTTTTACAGAGGCGTAGAAAGGTGTATTTATGGAGGAAAGGGTTAATACCCCATGAACTTTTATGCAAGAAATAATGGTTTCATGAATATTTAAAATAGCATAATAACACAGGAAATATTTGCCATGAAAAAACTGCAGAATCACACCTGTATTATCCAATAAGTAAAAGAAGCAGACCCTGATCAATCAGCTCCTACGTCAGAGCCTTCTGGTCTGGGTCTACTCTGTATACATGTACAAAGATGTAGAAAGGTGTATTTATGGAATTATAAAGGGTAAAATATAATTTGCATGTATTTGGTGTTTATTTCTTCTGCATATAGCAGTTTGAAGGGAATTTTCCCCAGATGATGATTCAGACTTATCATTCAGATCACTAGTACATCGCTTATTGATACTATGCTTGTTTACAGGTGATACTTTATGACTAATGTCAGCATGCTATATTGACAGGTGACAGTCAATACGATGATGACAGACAATACTTTCCCAGACAACAGTCAGAGACTTAAAGTGTAGTGTGACATGTATTTACATGTATATTTTATTATAATCTTCTCTAAATGATTTAACCCTTTCTCTGGACAAAATCAGTAATATAGATAAGTGAATTTATTCACTGTTGTGAAAACTGCCTAATCAGTCTCTATGAATTTCCAGAAGCAAATAGAGAAGGACCCTGATCAGGCAGCTCCTATAAGAGCCATTTGATCTGGGTCTACTGTGTAAATGTTTATATGAAGCAAAGGGGTAGTTGTTATTTGATAATAGTGTAGACCCAAATCAAAGGGCATTGTACACAGTATGTTTTGGTATTGGTAGAAATTGGAGAGCTAATTTCATAAGCAAAGAGCGGACCCTGATCAAAGGGCTCCTACATCCGGATCCACTTGTGTGCAAAGGTGTGAAAGCTCCTTTAGGATTTCATTGTGCATTAACCCGTTACTCCTTTTAACGGCTTTGCAAACAGATTTGACCTGGATCAGACAGCTCCTGTAGAAGTTGTGTTATTAGGATCTGCTCTTTGCTTGCAGTACGATATAGATCTGATTCTACAGTTTCTGCTGAACATGTCTGTGTACATGTACCATTATGACAAATAATCTAATTAATATTCATGATGTCATTATAATCTTACTTGAATATTCCTGGAGTAAGGGTTAAGCACTGCGCTACTTCGTGCTCCAAGAGATCCCCATATTATTCATTAACCCACAGTAGTCCATGAAGGAAGACTCCATCAATATTAATTAGATTGTTATAATTGTTCCACATGGACACAGAATGTTTGGCCTTAGCAGAAACTGCACAAATCCTATCTATATAATGTCATAAGCAAACAGAGCGGACCCTGATCAGATGGCTTGTGCAGGAACCATCTGATCTGGGTCTACGCTGTTTGCAAAGATAATAGATAGGCATATTTATGGAGTAAAGGGTTATTAAAGTGAATAAAGTCTATTATTATTATTATTATTATTATTATTATTATTATTATTATTGGGCGCTACAAACAAGCTTCCTGTATGCAACAGAATGTTGTGCAATTTGTAATGAGGACTAAAACAAATGGATTCACCAGACTAATGAATTTTATACAAACTGTCTTTTGTTACCTTTAAGAGTGGGTTGTCGACATAGTGAAACTAGATATTGACCCATGAAGTGCTAAAGATTCAAAGTAGAACGATCAGTCATTGTTAATGGTTGAGTTCAATGAGTAGAAAAGTATAAAATTAGAGAAAGACTTTCAGTAAAAATGAAATGACAAACAGTGAGGCCTGGAACAAAGGGCTTAATGCATTTGCAAACAAAGAAAACCAAGATCAGGCGGCTCCTGTAAGCAGACCCTGATGAGATAAACCATACATGAGTCATCTGATCTGGGTCTACTCTGTTTGCAAATGCGTCAATTAAGGCGTATTTATGGAGTAAACGGTTAAAAGGCATATATTTGGAGTAAAGAGTTAAATTAATGTTGACATTTGCAAAATCATTTAGATCTAGGCAAGACCTCAGGAATGTCTGTGTTTCACATTATCCACAGCTCTGTTTGACATTTAGATTGTTACAAGTTTTACAGAAATTGAAGACGTGGAGAGTCTGACTTAAAAATTGAAAGAAACACATGTTTCGAGAGACATTAGTAGAGAGATCCCTCCATGAATATTCATGTTTAGAAATAATGACATCATGGTCACTATTAATACGATTATCTTTTATAATGGCGCATGGACACAATTTAAGGCAACAGTACATATAGAAACTATATAATCATATATACATTTTTTCATAAACAAACAGATCTAGAGTGAACCCTGATCAGATGGCTCCTTACAGAGGCTGTCTCAGATCTGGGTCTGCTCTAAGTGACAAAGGCGTATTTGTGGTGTACATTGTAAACAGTTAATAAAATAAACTTTTTTATAGGTCTTAATATTACAGATGAAATATAGCTTAACCCTTTCCCTCATATAAACGTGTTTTCACGCATTTGCAAACAGAGTAAACCCAGATCAGATGGCTTCTAGAGGAGTCGTCTGATCAGGGTCTACTCTGTTTGCTAATATAATTTGATAGATCTGTTTCTATACTTTCTAAAATGGCTACACTGTTCCACCTTCCATATTTCATTATAACTATTTTGGCCATGAATATGCAGTAGTTACTGAAAAATGAAATAAACATAGAACAGGGAAAGGGTTAAATTAATTGTGAGAAATAATTATGTACCTCATGTTTATTGATTAGCTTAATTGTTATAATAACATATAAAAACTGGAATGTTTGGCCATGGCAGAAAGTGTAGAACCATACCTATCTTACTTCATGAACAAAAAGAGCAGAATCTGAAAAGATGGCTTGTGCAAAAGTTGTCTGATCTGGGTCTATTCTGTATGCAGATGTCTTCATAGGTGTTTAACAGTGCAGACTTGAATCAGACAAGTTCCTACTGTTTTAAAAAGTGTAAATGTGTGTACCGTATTCTCCCGAATTAATGCTACCACTCTTAATGCCCCTACTCTTAATGCCGTCACTCTTAATTCTCCCACTTTTAATGCCACCACTCTTAACGCCCCCATGCCACCACTGTTTAGTAATGCCACCACTCTTAATGTCCGCACTCTTAATGCCGTCACTCTTAATGCCACTACTCTTACTGCCACCACTCTTAATGCCATCACTCTTAATGCCATCACTATTAATGCCACTACTCTTAATGCCGTCACTCTAAATGCCGTCACTCTTAATGCCACCACTTTTAATGCCGTCACTATTAATGCCACCACTCTTAATGCCGTCACTCTTAATGCCACCACTCTTAATGCCGTCACTCTTAATGCCACCACTCTTAATGCCGTCACTCTTAATGCCACTACTCTTACTGCCACCACTCTTAATGCCGTCACTCTTAATGCCGTCACTCTTAATACCCCCATGCTTAATGCCTTCACTCTTAAAGCCCCCACTCTTAATGCAACCACTCTTAATGTCACCACTCTTAATGTCACTACTCTTACTGCCCCCACTCTTAATGCCCCCACTCTTAATGCCACCACACTTAATGCCCCCATTCTTAATACCACTCTTAATGCCCCCACTCTTAATACCCCACTCTTAACTAGTGCCACCACTGTACTCGTAATGCCCCCACTCTTAATGTAAACACTCTTAATGCCACCACTCTTAATTTCCCCCTCTTTAAAATAATGCCATCACTTAATGTCACCACTCTTAATGCCTTTTGATGCCACCTTCATTCTTACAAACACCCCCTTACACCTGGGAGGAAGCTTAAACGACCAATAACAACCTAAAACTGTATGTAATAACCATTACATAAAGAAATACAGGTTTTTCAAAAATACAGGTGATAGCTAAATTTATTTTGTACACTGACAACCATGCAGAAAGCTTCTGTAAAATGGAATCCCCCCCCTCCACACACACCCCACCCCCACACCCCACCCATCCCTTTCGCAGAGCATTTATCAGAGATAATACGGCAAACATGAAGTAAAGGATGAAGAGTTGCTTGTATGTAATGAAAGTTGCTTGTATGTAATGAAAGTTGCTTGTTTGTATGTAATGAAAGTTGCTTGTATGTAATGAAAGTCTTAGGGAGAGGACAGTGAATTGTTCATCCTCTTAAATGATATGGTGGAATGGTATCTAAAATAGTATCTTATTGTTATATGAAGTTTAGGGGGATTGTTATACTGTTTATCTATTGAAATGCTTCGGGTAAAAAGGGAATATTTTCAAAGAGATATTTTGTGGTGTTCATATGTAAATGATTCAACTTTGACCTGACTGTCATTCTCAAATAGCTTGGATCCAGTTTAGATGCCATTTCATATTTTGATCACGATTCCAAATGTTTTACATGCTCATATACTGACTTGTTAAAAGCTCAGATCTCAGAATATTTTCAAAGTTGATCAGTGATAACAGTTTTGAAACATGTGGCACTTTGGGATGTAAGATTTAACACACTATGGGCTATTTGTTTGACTCCAGATCATGTGAAGAGTCGGACTTGTCAGATGTGACAGCACTCAAACAACGCTTTGAATGAAATACAAGACATAATTTTTTTTATAATAATATATAATAGTTGTAATTGTAACAGATCATGCAAATTGTATACGCCAGTTTTGCAGGATGAAGGTTAAGGTGATATACAGTATATATATATGTATTTCACAGGGACTAAAATTTCTGTTTTTATGATCTAAATACACATTCCTGAACTTGTCAGACCCTAAGTAATGTATTGTTGTAACCTAGTTAACAAATATGCTGTAAATATGCTGGGATTGAAACTTTATAGGAGTGTTTTTGTATCATTTTGTATGATAGAGCATGTAAAAACTTACTTCAGCGACCACTTAGCCTTCTTTACTCCATAAATAGACACCTTTCTACACCTTTGCAAAGTCTCAATAGACCCAGATCAGGCTACTCCTGTAGGAGCTGTCTGATCAGAGTCTGCTCTGTTTGCTTATGATATAATATAGATATTATTCTACAGTTTCTGCCATGGTAAAAAATTCCTGTGTCCATGTCATACTATAATAAAAATTAATCTAATTAATATTAACCCTTTCGCTGCCAATGCCAGATCTGTGATTACCTATGCAAACAGTTTGGATCCAGATGAGACACCGAGTAACTCGGCGTCTCATCAGGATCCAAACTGTTTGTTACTATTACTATGTTTTTGAAACAAAAATGAAGAAAATCAAAAGAATGAAAATTTGTATCAGAGGACAAAGTTAGCAGACGACAGAGTTTGGCAGCGAAAGGGTTAATGATGGATGTCATTATTTCTTACATTAATATTCTTGGTGGAAAGGGTTAACATTTATTCAAGATTTGATCACCTCATTAATATTTATGGCCAGAATCAATAAAATGGACTTTTTTTCATTAATGTGGAAAACTTAACAGAATCGGATTTTAATTTCCATAAGCAAACAGAGAAGACCCAGATCACACGGCTTCTATAGGAGCTGTCTGATCTGTGTCTACTCTGTTTGTAAATTCCTGTAGGAGTTGTCGGATCAGGGTCTGCTCTGTTTGCTTATGATTCTATAGTTTCTGCCATGGTCAAAACTTCCTGTGCCAATGTCCTATAATAAAAAAACTAATCTAATCAAAGTATTAATGATGTCATTATTTCTTACATAAATATTCATGGAGTAAAGGGTTAACATTTATTCAAGATTTGATCACCTCATTAAAATGAAATTTTTCATTAATGTGGAAAACTACATCTCAGATCTATAATGATGTCCATAAGCAAACAGAGCAGACCCAGATCAGACGGCTCCTATAGGAGCTGTCTGATATGTGTCTACTCTGTTTGTAAAATCATGCATGAAAAGGCATTTATATATTTATTTATTTATATATTTGTTCCAGATTCATGTAAGAAATAATGATATCATCAATATTAATTACATGTAGATTATTTTTTAAAATGGCGCATGAACATACGAATATTTGGTCATCATTCATGACAGAAATTATAATCATATCTACAGTGTATATTACTTCATAATGCCCTAGGTTTACATTTGCCATGGAGGCCGTACAATTTCTTTGTCTACAATTTTCCTATGATATTTCTGTGCATCCTAGAAGTCTGTGACGTTTTTTGTTCACATTGCATACGATCATCATACAATAATTTGTGTAAAGTGATCGGGGGTACCCGTACGATGACTGAGCGGCGACCGTACAGAGATCGTGAGTGTCAAACAGCTTTGATGTTGATAATCAGGGTCTAAGCTGTTTTTAACTGATTAGAGGTTGAAGAGACTTTAATAGCAAGTTAACCATTTGAATGTGAGAAATGAGAGTACTGGCATTTGTCAACAGCATAGACTCAGATCTGTTTGCTTATGGAATAATATAGGTTTGATTCTACAGTTTCTACCATGGCCAAAGATTGCTGTGTCCAATTGTGCGGTTATAACAAATAATCTAATTAATATTCATAATGTCAATATGTCTTGTATGAATATTCATGGAGAAAAGCGTTACACCTTTACTCTATTAATATTTATGTAAGAAATAATTCCATGGTTAATATTAATTAGATTAAGTTTTTTAACGGCACAGGAATTTTTAGCTATGTCAGAATATATTATTTCACAAGCAAACAGCAACCCTGATCAGTTGGCTCTCTGTGAGTCTCAGATGGCTCGTAATTATATTAATTTTTCATAAGTGTATATTATCCACACGGGAAGTTTTGGCCAAAGTAGAAACTGTAGAATTGTATCTATATTATATCATAAGCAAACAGAGCAGACCGGATCAGCCATCTGATCTGGGTATTCTCTGTTTTGCAAAGATGTAGCAAAGTGTACATGGAGTAAAGTGTTAATGCACTGGGCGAAATTCATGCAGAAAGCCCCCAAATGAGCATTAAGCTTCTACATGTACATGAATACTTATGCAAGAATTCTTGACTTCATGAATATTCATTAAATGAACTTTTATTATTGCCACTGAATAATTAAAGGAGTGTTTTACCATGACAAAAACTGTAGAATCAGATCTATAAATTTCTTATTCCATTAAGCAAACAGAGAAGACACTGATCAGATGACTCTTATATAGGAGCCACCTGATCTGGGTCTTTTTCATTTGCACAGATGTGAAAAGAGGTCTTTTATAATCAGATAAAGGCTAAAGAGCATTATAATTGGCACCAATTATTGTGACGTCTATTTAACCTTTTACTCCATAAAATATGCCTTTCTTTAATACGCCTTTGCAAACAGAGGGCTTGGTGCAAAACTATTCTAACTCCTTCACAAAAGTGAAGGAGTTAGAATAGTTTTACACCAAGCCCTCGAAACAGAGTAAACAGAGTAGGAGCTGTCTGGTCAGGGTCTGCTTTGTTTGCTTTTGAAGTAATATAGATATGATTCTACAGTTTCTGCCATTGCCAAAATTTCCTGCATTCATTATAATGCCATTATAAAAATGAATCTAATTAATATTCATGACATTATTTCTTACATGAATATTCATGGAGTAAAGGGTTAAAAGAGACTTTACTTTACTCCTTTATTTGTCAAGATCCAAACTGTTTGACACTATATTCAAGTTTCTTGTTTTTGTTTGGGTTTTATTTTTCATGAGTATGAGAATTGAAATTCGCAATCAATTTTTCAACTGCAAGAATTGAACATACATGTATTGTTGCAAAGATTTAGCCTGTATCTTGTGTTTCCTCTGATGGACATTTCTTGGTTTCTTGTGTTTCGTCTGATAGACATTTCTTGGTTTCTTGTGTTTCCTCTGATAGACATTTCTTGAGTTTCCTCTGATAGACATTTCTTGTGTTTCCTCTGATAGATGATTTCTTGTGTTTCTTCTAATAGACATTTCTTGTGTTTCCTCTGATAGACATTTCTTGGTTTCGTCTGATAGAAATTTCTTGGTTTCTTGTGTTTCGTCTGATAGACATTTCTTGGTTTCTTGTGTTTCGTCTGAGAGACATTTCTCTGTTTCTTGTGTTTCCTCTGATAGACATTTCTTGGTTTCTTGTGTTTCCTCTGATAGACATTTTCTTGGTTTCTTGTGTTTCCTCTGATGGACATTTCTTGGTTTCTTGTGTTTCCTCTGATAGACATTTCTTGATTTCTTGTGTTTCCTCTGATAGACATTTCTTGGTTTCTTGTGTTTCCTCTGATAGACATTTCTCTGTTGATATGAACATTAACCCTTTGCACGCTATGTAATTTTGTCGTCTGCTCACTTGTTGTCTGCCAATCAATTATCGTCTGCAATAGTTTCAAAACTTAATTTCCTTTCTGAGTTTCTGTTTGCTGGAGTTATAGCCTAAGTGACAAAATTTTGGTTCTCAGATCAGGCACCAGATTTTGTGCAGCCTGATCTAGATCTAAACTGTTCGAATAGTTCATAAGTGGCAGGAGACTCCACTGCTAGCAGTATGCAGAGTTAATTGAAGCTGTCCTATGGTAGCGCCATATTGATCTATAGTATTTACCTATAATAATTGAATACCCAAACTTCTATATTCACCAAAGTGTTTAGCTGAATAAATCTATTCTACAGTATTAATGGGGTAGCAGCAAATAGTGTAGACCCTGATCAAACTGCTCCCTCAAACTGCTTCTCAGAAGCAATTTGTATTGGGTCTGCGCTACTTGCATAAGTAAAAAATTGTCTATCTGAATACTTAGATTAAATACTGTATTATGAATATCCGATTTGCCATTGCAGCCTTTCAAAATGTTGTTTTTTTTTCGAGAAAGGAAAATTACGGTATGTCCCTAGTACTTGTCCAACATCTAATCAATGAACTGTGGCCAAGCTTGTTTAGTGTCCCAACACATTTCTCCTGAAGGCAGTCTCTGAGATGAATGTACAATTAGTATACAGTAGAACTCCTCTGAAACAGCAGTTTAATGATTTGTCCATAAAACAGGTGCTTGCTTAATTCAGAATTAAGGAAATGCAGAAAACTACCAAAGAGCTTGGTGCTGTACTTTTGCTCTGCATTAAGCTACCACTAATTTTAAAGGGTTGGAGTTAAACATCTTTTGAGTGGGCATTTCAGAGAGTTTTTATAGTACAGATGGGAGAAATGAATTTGACCTTTCATATATATGGCTGGTATTAGATTCTCAGCCTTAGGTCCCGAGAAAATGATAACGTGGTTATCAAGTAAAAAAAATATTGGTGTAGCCACAGTCTAGGGCTATTCTTGATACATGTAGATATTGTAGTTTATGCTTAACCCTTTACTCCATTAATAAGCCTTAGCAAGCAGAGTAGACCCAGATCAGAGGACTCCTGTTATACTGTGAACACAGGAAATTTTGGCAATGGCAGAAAGAAACTGTAGAATCATATCTATTTTATTTTATAAACAAACAGATCTGATCTGGGTCTACTCTGTTTGCAAAGGCTTAGTCTGTTTGCAAAGGCTCTATTGATCACAATGATTCAAAAAAGTGATTTTTACAGAGGCGTCAAAATGCGTCTGACAATATGAGGGAATGGGTTAAGGAATAATTGGTTAAGAATGAAATCTTTTTGTTGAATTCAATATCAAAATCATAGTTAACAGTACCCTTATTTGCTTCTTTGATATATTTTTAGGAACCAGATGAGGTCATTATGGGAAACCAGCAGTCTTCCCTGGCAGACATCCCTGTCTACTACAAGAAAGGCTATGGGGTCTCCCTCTATAACTGGTCAGAGGAAAAGTCGGTATGCCTACGCAACAGAAAGTCTGGGGAACAGTTAGCAATTACAGATGATGTTTTGCGGGCAAACCTTTATAATAAGAATGGTGTCAAAGGTAAAGATCTCGGCAATAGAGTAGAAAACAACACAAGTGCCGAAGTTGATATTATTCAAGGTAATGTTGGGAAGACTCACAGACCACCAAGTTTAAAGGAGCTTAGAATTGATATTGATGATAACGTAGTCATTGAGGAAAAGGATGGTGGAATGAAACTGAGTAGCTCATTGGTTGGAAATTTCAGTCCAACATCATTATGTGAGAAAAATTCACAGTTTGTTCTTCAGTCTGCCACAGATCTAGAAGTGGATGGAGCATTGCCGAATGAAATTAGTGTGAATACTAAGTCAAAAACTGGTTCACCAAAAAATGATGTGAACTCAAAAAATGGTAAACTAGACCATCTGAAAATTGATACAAACTTGAATGCGAGTAGTGTATTGCTAACTCCACCATCGGAAGATGAATTAAGCTCGAGCCAAAAGAATTATTCAACGTCTGGACCTCATAGTAGCCATTCCACTAAATCAGACGTGTCGGATATACAGAGTGAGGTCGTTGAACCTCATGTTGTTGAGCCGGCGGAAACTGATGAGGAGAGAGAAATGCTGTCACCCTTGCCTTATGATAAATCCCCGCAAGCATCACCAGACAGACAGTTCAAGAAAAAATTGGCATTAAAATTAAATCAGATTTCTTCCAGAGGTTTTGTCCCAACTCTAAGTAGTAACCCATCCAGCTTGAGCTCGACTCCGGATTCATATTTAGGTCATCGTCGAAGCGGAAGTTCAGGGGGCGAAAAGGAAAATAGTATATCTGGAATTAGCTCCCCTGAGCTTGAAATGTTAAACAGTGAGAATTCAGAGAGTGCAATGGTAGTAGAGCAATCGTTCACCACAATTGAAGATCAAATTCATGTAGTAGAAGATGAGTTTGAAGAACTTAGTAAACAAATTGGTGAACTGAGTAAGCGTTACACTGATGCAAAACATGTTCCTGGTGCTGAAATATTTGAAGATATCTTTCAAAGGTATCCCTCCATTCGTGTTCGACAGCTAGAAAAAGGTGTTCAGTATATGCCTAGTCTTTCGGAAGATGAATCAGCGGCAAATCGTGTGAGTGTCTCTAGTGATACAAATGAAAACAGTGTGTTTGAAACTGAGGAAAAGAGTGTCAGTGAAGCAGATAAGAACACTAGTGATGCAGACCTGTCATGGGACATGGAAAATGTTCTGGACATGGTTTACAGTGAAGCTTCAGAGTCCGGTTCGAATCCCTTGATGGAGAGGTTGAAGGTTATTCCAGAGCAAGGGGAGATAAACTCTAGTGCTAGTGCTTCGTTCAATTCGGCAGTTGACCTGGAAGGCAGTCTTTATGAGGAAGATTATTACCTTCACTTAGGTAAGTACTGTTAAAACTTTTCTTCATGAATATTCATATAAGACTAATAATGAATGTATGCATATAACTACAGTAAAACCTGGATCATCTAAACAGTCAAGTATATATATATATCATCATTGATCTTTATGAGAGGTGGCAGCTTAATGCTTTCCTTCATATAAACACCTTTTGACAACTTTCCAGAGGAGCTGTCTGATCAAGGTCTGCACTGTTTGCTGATGGAAATTTTTAGATCTGGGTCCATGCTTATAAAACTTTTAGTTGAGTCTGAGAACGTTCTCAAGCATTTGATTGGTCAGATTTGAGCCTTTGGCTCAAATCTGACCAATCAAAAGCTTGAGAACTCAAATCTGACCAATCAAATGCTTGAGAACGAAACTCAGACTCAACTAAAAGCTTTATAAGCATGGACCCTGATTATGCAGTTTCAACACCAGAGAAAAAAACCCTGTTGCTATACATGTATATGTTCCATTTTATTGATTCTGTGCATGAAAATTAATTGGTCAAAGCAAAATAATTTCCTTGACAAATTTACATTGTAAAAATTTGGTTAAGACTTAATTTAACTTTCTAAGTGTGGTAAATGAGGGTACTGGCATTTGCAAGCAGTGTCTCCTAGAGGAGCCCTCTTATCTGGGTCTGTACTGGCATAATATATAGCAAGCAGTGTCTCCTAGAGGAGCCCTCTAATCTGGGTCTGTACTGGCATACTATATAGCAAGCAGTGTCTCCTGGAGGAGCCCTCTTATCTGGGTCTGTACTGGCATAATATATAGCAAGCAGTGTCCTCTAATCTGGGTCTGCTCTGTTTTGCCAAGCAAATTTAATCCCTTCAAGTTGAATGGACTCTGTTGTTAGACAGTGCTAAGGCCAAACAGTGCAGGGCCATCAGTCCACTTTAAATATTGAGCAGTTAATGGGTTAAACATTTTGAAATGGATATAAAATGCATATGATACCCATTTCCTCATACATTGTACATACCATAATTTATTCTTTTCATGCATGTTTAACACTGCTAGGTACCCTAACTACCCAAAGTGTTTGGACACCAAGTCTCCACTCTCCATAAGTTTGTAAACTTGAATTTGTAAGTCAGTTTGATTCCAATTTTGATGACTTTAAATAAGACTGACATAGTAGCAAAAACATGTGTCAATCCTTATCAAATTGTTCCTACACGAGTTGTTTGCAGATCTGCCTGTTTGTCTGTCTGAATACTTAGGGTAAAATGAAGGCTTTTGTATAGTAGAGCACAAAGAAATTAACTTTGGCTGTGATGTATTGTCATTGTCAAGTTGTGAAGTAAGTTTTGCTTTGTAGGTATATCAGAAAACACTTATAACAACCCATTCCCTCATATATATTGACGCCTTTTGACGCCTCTCTAAAAGTCACTTTGTTAAACCCTTGTGATAAATATGTAGTAAAACCTCTCTATGATGGTCACTAAATTACATGAAATATTTTGTGTTAAAGGCAGGTGGCTACTTAAAGCAAGGTGAAAGTAAAACAGAACGCTCCTATAGGAGCATCCTGTTTTACTTTCACCTTGCTTTAAGCAGCTACCTGCCTTAAATACCAACTAATTAACACTATTTAGTGGACGTTATAGAGAGGTTTTACTGTAGAGCATTAATTTTCCTCCATAGGAGCAAATGCTCTATTTATCACAATGGTTTCAAAACTACACAATTCTAAAAAAAATCCTTTTCTCTGGTAAATGCTCGTTTTTGGTAGATTTATTCAGAGGTTGGTCTAAAAATAGCATGTGCAGGAATGGGCTAACCACTAATTTGCTTTAAGAGTTGTCATAAATAAAAGTTTGGATTAGTTAGATTTTCAGAAGAATCTGTCATGGGGAACTACTTTTTTCTCTGACAATGTGACAGTGTTGGGCATGTGATCTTGCTCACTAAAGTTCTTTAATTACTCATCTGCAACAATTGTTGTCTGCTTCAATTCTAAGAATAAAATTTTCTCTCATTTCTTTACAACAATATGGTCAAAATGTCATACAGTTTGGATCCTGATGAGATGCTGCGTTCTATGGTGTTTCATCTGGATCCAAACTGTTTGCATAGGTAATCACAGTTTCGCCTCTAGGGTGCAAAGAGATTAGGATCCATAATGACACATCATTCGGTTGTTGCAGAGATCATTTTACTGTAGTACCGGTGTATATATATTATAGGTACAGTAGGAGGAGGGTCTAGGAAACCTATGTAAAATAGTTTTATATATTTCCCCACCAGAACCTCTCGGAGACAATTCTAATGCATAGCAGCAAGATAATGTTTGGCGGAGATTGAGATACAAGAGATTTTGTCACATCTGTAACATCTTGTCTACAGCCTTGCTAAGATACAGAATCCTATAAAACTATAAATCCAAGTCAGTTATGTTTCTATGCCAAACCCTGTCTTGCAGCTTGTATAAATCCAAGTCAGTTATGTTTCAGAAATTCTATGCCAAACCTGTCTTGCAGCTTGTATAAATCCAAGTCAGTTATGTTTCTATGCCAAACCCTGTCTTGCAGCTTGTATAAATCCAAGTCAGTTATGTTTCTATGCCAGACCCTGTCTTGCAGCTACTCACTAGAATGGGCTCTTTTAGAGGATGTAATGAGTAGCAGCAAGACAGGGGTTGACTGAGAGAAATAAGAGATTTTGTCAAATCTGTAACAGCCTTGATAAGGTGCACAAATCCATCCTATAAAAACAGCATACGTCCAAGTCATTTATGTTTCTACACCAGACCATGTTTTGCAGCTACTCATTTTTTGGAAGCAATTTTAATGAGTAGCAGCTAGGTTGAGTTTGCCTGAGAAATACGAGATTTTGCCAGGTCAGTAACAGTTCCAGATAAGATACGTAAATTGAAATATTTTCAAGTATAACTTCTTTATTTCTCCACCAAACCCTATGTTGTGACCACTCTTTAGAATTGTCTCTTTTAGACAATTCTAAAGAGTGGTCACAACATACTAGGGTTCGGAGGAGAAATGTTGATTTTAGTATTTGAGTACGCACCATTATCTGTAACTCTGTCAGTAATCATATTGTCTACAACTTTAATAAGGTGTAACATTCTATTACATAGTCTAAACCCTAGTCAGTTATGTATGAGATGGATACATTACATCTCAGAGCTATCATATTCATTGTAAAGAAAACATTTAGGGCAAGTAAGGACTGGAATTTGTGTCAATTTCAATTGTAGATGCCCCATTGTGAATTATCAACTGACATCTAATATCACAAATTGGTGGTTTGACCCTTTTAGTGCTGTATTTTGGAACTAAAATGGTCCGTTCTTTTAGCCTGCTACGGGCAGATCCATGATTACCTTTGCAGACAGTTTGGATCTAGATGAGATGCTGAGTTCTCTGTGTCTCACCAGGATCCTAAGTGTTTGACCATTTGATTGCATTTTGATAGACATGATAATGTAAGCTTGAATAAATGCTCAGCAGATCTAGAGTAATGGTAAATACTTGGACAGACAAATTTATAGGGCAAACAGTGCAGATCAAGATCAAATTGCTCCTTCAGGATCTGGGTCTATACTATTGTTACTTTGTCAGTTTAGTTTTAAACTCATAACCCTTTCCTTGCTGAATATTCATGTAAGGGGCGATAACATCATGAATATTTTATTAGCAGAATTTTTATAATGGCATATGAACTTGTGAATGTTTGGTATTGATAGAACTGTAGGGTCGGATCTATTATAATTTCATCAGCAAACAGTTCAGACCATAATCAGATGGCTCCTGTATGGCTCCTGCAGGAGCTGTATGATCTGGATCTACTCTATTTGCAAAGTGGTGAAAAGGTGTCTGTATATAAGAAAGGGTTAACCCTTTACTCCATTAAATATTCATGTAAGAAATAATATAAATAATATGTCATGAATATTACATGTAATTACATTCATTTTTACAATGGCATCAGTGAACACAGGAAAGTTTGTCCATGGCAGAAACTGTAGAGTCATATCTATATTATTCCATAAGCAAACATATCAGACCCAGATCAGACGGCTCCTACAGGACTATAGGATTGACAGTGTGCAGAACACTTACAGTAAAACCTTGCTTATCTGAACATATAATAAAGACCAATTGAGAACTCATTTAATTAGGCATGTACTTGCTTACTGTAGGGTGAAACTCATGCAGAAAGCTTCACCATGATGGACTTCACCATACATTAAGCTCACTCACCTGTCTTATAATGCCTTTACTGTCTATAAATACATTTTCATAGTAGACCGGATCGGACAGCTCCATGAAGGAGTCTGCAGGGTCTGCCCTGTTTGCGTATTCTGCAATTTTTATCAAAGCAAGAAATTCCCTTGAAAATTTTACATTATACAAATTCAGCTAATAAATATTCGTGATGTCATTATTTCTTCCAGAAATGGTTGTTAAAGACCAGAATGATTCTTATTTGAGTGTTCAGATTGAGGATTGAAAGTATTGTGAAACAAATCGTCATTTCCCGTCCGAGTCCCATTTTGGGAGCTCTTTATAAAATCTTCATGAAAGGATATAGGTATAATCTTTTTGTAAATATGAAAAATATGCATCTTTATGAATTAAAGGGTTACATAAGAATTTTATATTCAGTATTCTTCTAATTATCAGGTTCAGCTGTGTCGCCCAAGGAGGAAGAAAGGTCAGACTCGGAGCCCAGGAATACATCGACAGTGAAGCCCTCATTATGCAATATTGGTGCACGACAAAAACTGACGGAATATGCAGATACAGAGTGGAAGGGAGAAACAGATAAAGCCAAAACCATTAGAAAGGTGAGGGAAATAACGGTCTACAGAAAAACATCAAAACTAGTCACTTAACCCTTTCTCTCATAGGCTATTTTTAGACTCATTCTCTTTGAATAAATCTACCGTAAAGGACATTTACTACAAAAAAATGTTAGAATTGTGTAGTTTTGAAATCATTGTGATAATGAGCATTTTCTCTGATGATTATTCAAAGTTATTTCCCTGTGTTCATTCAAAATGTCATACACAGTGTTATCTCTAATAAACACTACAAGGGGAGCTATTTGCATTTTGTACACAGGTGATTGCTTAATGCAGAAGGAAAGCAATGTAGGAAGCTCCTTAGGGGAGCTTTCTGCATTGACTTCAGTCTGTTTAAAGCTACCACCGATATTTTGAAAAACCTATATTTCTTATTTAATGGTTTTAGTTGTTTTATTAACCCATTCCCTGTTCTATATTTATTACAAAATTCAATACCTACAGAATATTCATGGAAAAAGTAGTTATAATGAAATATGAAACGTTGAACATTAGGCATAGACTCAGGTTCAGACGGCTCCTATATGAACTGTCTGATCTAGGGTCTGCTCTGTTTGCTTATGACATGATATAGATATGATTCTACAGTTTCTGTCATCACCAAAAATTCATGTATCCATGTGCTGTTATAACAATTGATCTAAGTAATATTCATGATGTCATTATATTTTCATGAATATTCATGAAGTGAAGGGTTAGCTAACGAAACATGAATCACTATTTGTACAGTTTTATAGACTACTGTTTATATAACCCTTTACTCCATAAATACACCTTTCTACGTCTTGTCAAACAGAGTAGACCCAGATCAGACGGCTCCCACAGGAGCCGTCTGATCAGGTTCTGCTCTGTTTGCTTATGATATAATATAGATACGATTCTACAGTTTCTACCATGGCCAAAAACTCATGTGCTATTAAAAGCAAATTAATCTAATTAATATTATTGACATCATTATATCTTACTTGAATATTCATGGAGGAAAGGGTTAAAGGGTTTCCGTCTGATTTGTTTCCCTCTCTATTTCAGGCCTACAGAGAAATACCAAAGCATTGTCAGTGCTGCCACCTGCGTAAAATCAGGGGAGATAACTACTGTGGTATTAGAGGCACAGTTTTTCAGACACTGGTGAACAATTTACCTCCACGCAACAACTGGTCTTCCAGGGACACGGTTTTAAATCAGCTGAATGAAGCGTACAGCAGTCAGTCCTCAGGGATCGAACATTGGACCTTCGCTGGTCGGATTGCTCACACACCAGAAAACAAGCTTGAAGTAATGAATCGCTGTATAAACACACTCTATGCCAAGGTAAACAGCACAGGGTAGTTTTGCTATTAGCTCTTTTCCTGTTGAATATTCAAGTAAGAAATAATGAATATTTATTGACTAGTTTTTAATTATCGCATATTTACACAGGATATTTTGGTAGTGACAGGAACTGTAGAGTCAGATACATGTGTATTAAAATTCCATTAATGAACAAATTCCATAAATAAATACATGTAGATAAACAGAGTAGACTTTGATCAGATGACTCCTATAGGAGCTGTCTGATCTGTGTCTACTGTGTTTGCAAAGGCATGAAAATGTGTTTATATGAGAAAAAGTTTAACCTTTACCGGTACTTGATGAATATTTCATGTAAGAAGTACTTTCACAAATATTAGATGAATTGTTAACATGGCACTATGAACATGGGAAGTATTGACCATGACAAAAACTGCGATAGAATCAAATCTATATGAGCATATAGAGCTTATCCTGATCAGATAGTGCTTGCAGGAACTGTCTGATCTGAGTTTACATCTGTTTGCATAGGTGTTAACCCATTCCTTCATATATTCTGTTTAGATGATTCCCTCATGGGCTATTTTTAGACCCAACCTCTTTGAATAAATCTACTAAATGAAAAGGAGCATTTACTAGAGAAAATGAAGTGTTTACAATGGTTTCAAAGCTACACAATTTCATTTTTGTGTCACCTGCCGAGAAGCAGTGTGTCACATAGGGATCACTTTTCTGTCGTCTGTCTGTCCATCTGTCTGTCTGTCCATCACACTTTCTTTTTTGGGCTGTCATTTCTAAACTAATCATAGAACTTTCAAATTTCACATGTGTCTTCCTCTCATTGAGGACCATTGATGTAACTAAGGTCCATCACTCTGCATGCAAATCTCTTTTGAGTTATTCCCCTTATGTTCTGATTTCACTCCAGCATATTAACAGTTTTTGTGTCAGCTGTGAGCAGGTGCTCCTCCGAACACACTTGTCTCTAGTAAATGCTCCTTTTCAGTAGATTTAGGATTCAAACTGTGTGACATTCAATAAATAGTTTCTCAAAAGCTTGGTTGAAATTGCAACAGATCCAGAATTGAGCATGCATTATTTTTTAACATTTGGGTAACAGGTTAACCTTTTACTACATAAATATTTATTTAACCCATTCCCACATAGGCTATTTTTAGATCCTACCTCTTTGATTAAATCTACCTAAAAGGAGCATTTAATAGAGAAAAGGAAAATTTTAGAATTGTGTAGTTTTGAAACCATTGTGATAAATAGAGCACCTGATCTGGGTCTACTCTGTTTGCAAAGGCATTATATGGAGTAAAGAGCTGAGTGTTATCAGACAGAGAACTATTTTTCGTATATTTCAGTTTGGGGAGCTCAAAGAACATTCCTCGTATTCCGAAAGAGAACAAATTGTTGAACAGGTGTTGAACTGTGACTCCGACTGTGACCTTGAACTTATAGAAGGGGTCAAACTGCTAATGTTACTGAGTGCAATTCATCTGTTTAATGACATTCAGCAAGGGAAAGAAGTGCCGGTGTTTGCTTGGTTGTTATTTGCAAGAGACACGTCCGAAGATTTGGAAAGTCTTGTGAAGAATCACCTTAATCCTGTTGGAGAAACAGGTGGTTTGGAACAGGTAAGGCATTACTCTCTAAACCTACTCCCCTCATAGGCTATTTTTAGACCATTCCCTCATAGGCTATTTTTAGGCCATTACCTCATAGGCTATTTTTATATCCAATCTCTTGTGAATAAATTTGCTGTAAAGGAGCATTTACTAGCATATAAGGAATTTTTTTAGAATTTTGTAGTTTTGAAACTATTGTGTTAATAGAGCATTTGCTCCTATGGAGCAAGTACTTTATTTATCACAGTGGTTTCAAAAAGTGACTTTTACAGAGGCATCAAAAGGCATGAGTATGAGGGAATGGGTTAAACCTTTACTCCTTGAAAGAAATAATGATCTCATGAATATCAATTAGCTGAAATTTGATAATGACATGTGGACACAGGATTTTTATGCCCCCCAACGGCGGGTATATATAGTAATCACATTGTCAGTTCTTCTGTCCGTCTGTCTTTCCCTCCCTCTGTCCCAAATTTCGTGTCCCTTCTATAACTTTTTTTTATCTGTGAATGGATTTCAAAATAACCTGGCACAAATGTTCACCACACAAAGACGATGTGTCACGTTCAACTCCCTGGTCTATGGGTCAAAGGTCATGGTCATCCTTCAGGGGCAAAGGTTGGGGGCATAGTGTTTCACAAATACATCTTGTTTTATCATGGCAGAGACTGTGGAATCAAGCAGAGCCAAACCTGGTCAAATGACTTCATAGGTGCTTTTTGATCTGGGTCTAGTCGGTGTAACAGGCCATTTCTTCCCAGGCCCATTTCCTTCCCCGGGGAAAGAATGGGCCGGTTTGCGAAAGTGATAAAAGGCGCATTTATTGAGTAAAGATCTATACCTTTACTAGTGACTATTTGTGTAAGAAAATCATTACTGGATCAGTATCAATTAGCTGAATTTTCATATTGGCATACTTTATGAGCATGGGAGTTTTCATCCATAGCAGAAACTACAAAATCAGATCTATATCTGATCAGACAGTCCCTATGTGGCAAAATTCAACTTTTACCAAATTACCAGTATAAACATAGTTTTATACTCCCACAACAAAGTTTGAGTGGGTAAACTGGAATCACCCTGCTGACTGGGCAGTTGATTGGTGGCTCAGTCACTTGTTGGTATCGTCTGTGTCCGTCCGTCCACATCTGAATATGGGTGCTTGGTGTCGGGAACTCCTCTTTCAATTTGAAAGTTATTGAATTTATATTTGGCATGCCTAATAACCATGAGCAACAGATGTGCAAGACGCAATTTTCATGTATTTAGCACCAGACCTTGCAAAATTATGTCTGTTTGAACTTTAAGTAATATTTTTTGTCATTTTGGCATGTAGCATGAGTAGTTGGTTTCTCAAACTCCTCCTTCTATATGAAAGTGATTGAGTTTGTACATGGCATACTTAATAACCATGAATTGTTTATTGTCTATTAAAGAGCTTTTACTGGGGCATTTGTCACATTCAGTGACTGTTCCAGTGTTAACCCTTTCCCTCATATAAACATGTTTTCACACATTTCCAAACAGAAGACCCAGATCAGATGTCTCCTAGATGAGCCGTCTGATCAGGGTCTACTCTGTTTGCTAATAGAGTTTGATAGATCTGTTTATTTGCTTTCTAAAATGTCTACAATGTTCCACCTTGCATATTTCTTTATAACTATTTTGTTAATGAATATTCATTAGGCATTGCAATTTGAAATAAACATAGAACCGGGAAAGGGTTAACAGCATTATTCTCACTTCTCAGTCGTGCTAGATAAGCTGAGTTACTAAAAATAGCCGTACTAGAAATCCTTATCTGGAACACCCCGTGACTAGTGTATTCATACGCGCGATTGGGTAAAATCAATACAAGGGAAGGACTTCTTACAGAATTATACCAACATTTCTATAGGCAACAACCTTATGAATTGAAATTAATATAAGTAATTAGCACGAATATGAAATTCTATTTATCATATAAACACTTTAAAAGCCTATTTAATTAACCGAAGACGTTGTTTTGTAGTCACTCAGTCATTTATATTTACGCCAACACGTAACGTTTGTGGTTGTCATAACAAATGACGTCATTAGAGGGTTAATACACTTTTTTCGGGCAATAACATCTGCAGTGTCCCGAGGGACTGTTGTTGGCCCGAGCCCGAAGGGCGAGGGCAACAACATTCCCGAGGGACACTGCAGATGTTATTGCCCGAAAACAAACGTGTATTAACGCTATTCTTGCATAAAACCAATTGTCTGCTCTCCTGCATCAATTTAATTCTTCAAAATACAAGCAAAACAACGGCAGCAAAACTATACACTTCTTTGACACTTCGTCGATTTATGCTGTTTCCGGGCCACTGTTTTCTTTTCGACGTCAATTCATGATTGTATCAAATACCGTTTACACGGAATTTCATTCAATATGTCTATCACTAAAAACAGTTCATTGTCGGTGCTCCTGGAAATACTCACACCCCGGCGTTCACCTAGCTTAGGCCAAAACGCTGTAGCATTCGCGTCCATTGTTTACCTTAGGCCCGTAATAGGTATAATTAAATCCGGTCAACAACAGCGCGTGAGCACGAGAATCGCCTTGTTAATACATGGTCTAGCGGGACTACAACAGCACGTTTTATGCAAGAATTTGGTGTCACGCCTAAAGTTGTGCTGCGGTCTGTTGCTATTAGATATGGAAGTCGTATTACGCAATGTAAAGTAGTACTTCACAAAATTCGTTAATTTTCTTGGTTTTAGGGCGTATTTCAGCGAGAAAAATAATCAAGCATGGGATTTGTTAAAGCGGGGGGGTTCTATACCCTCGGTTGGTCTGTTCCTATCGGAAACTCGCTAAAGCTCGTTTCCGACTGGAACAGACCAACCTCGGGTATAGAAACCCCCGTCTTTAACAAAACCCATGCTTGATTCTATTAATCTCTACAATAATACCCTTCTAAACCCGAATTCTAGTAGAGATAAATTTAGACACTTATAGGCAGGTGGTTGCTTAATGGAGGACCTTTCTGCATGACTTTCGCCCTGCATTAAGCTGCCCCCTGTTTCTAAAACCAATATTTATACTAAATTGAGAAGGGTCCATCTATACTAGACACCACGACACTGATTTGTGTGTTAATTTTTCAGATCGAGATGTTTCTACTTGGATTCAGTCTTGGAATTCGTATCCAGGTGTTTCGCCTCCAACAGTTCGGACAGGAGGACTTTATTTCGCAATATCCAGACGACTGCAGCATAGATTGTCCGACGATTTCACTGATTGCTGAGGATGATAGACATTACAATGTTCCGGTGTTGTGACCAAGCAAGACGTTAGAGAAAGCATCCCCTCCCAAAAACCTCAATTCTGTGATCTATATGGCCGTTACTATGGAGAAGAGTAGCATTTCGGCATTTGCAAACAGTGTAGTTCCACATCAGTAACATCAGTTTCTGTGATATAAAGGTCTTCTCTTCTTGAAACAGTAATTAGAAAATTAGCATTAATACTTAATACTTTCCCAGATTACTTCATGAATATTCATTAACTGTTAACTCTTTATAATGTTAACTTTTCAAAGGAATATTTAGCTTACACAAAAATTGTACGATCAGATCTTTATAGTTTCATAAGCAAACAGAGTAGACCCAGATCAGACGGCTCCTATAGGAGCCATCTGATCTGGGTCTACTCTGTTTGTCAAGGTGTGAAAAAGCATTTATATGATGGAAAGGTTAGACCTTCCTACGATGGCCCATTACAATGTGACGATTGATTTGGGTCTACACTGTTTGCAATTCAATGCCGAAGTGTTCTTGTATACCATAAGGCCACTCATGCTTGTGGTGATGTGACTAGGATTTAGTAATTGTCATTGTAACCATTGGCTGCTGTAAAATTATTGTATGCTTAACCAATTATGTCATAGGCTATTTTTAGACTGTTTCCTCATAGGCTACTTTTGAAACATTTCCTCATAGGCTATTTTTAGTCCCAGCCTCTTTGAATAAATCTACCAAAAAGGAGCATTTATTAGAAAAAATAAAAACTTCAGAATTGTGTAGTTTTAAAACCATTGTGATAAAAAAAGCATTTCCCCCTATGGAGCAAATGCTCTATTTATCACTGGGGTTTCAAAAAGTGGTTCTTACAGAGGTGTCAGAAGGCGCCAATGAGGGAATAGATTAATCTCCTATCTGTATTCTGTTTTCACTTACTTTCGATTCATTCAAGCTTTTGAGAAGCTACTGACCGAGTGTCAAACAGTTTGGATCCTGATGAGATTCCGTCTGATCTGGATGCAAGATGTTTGCAAATGCCCGTAAGGTTGCGCTTAGCGGGAAAAGAGCGACCTAAAGGTTATAGTCTGCTGAGAGCTAAGACATTAAACTCCCCTTGTAACAATATTCATGGGACTTTGAAGAATATACAGTAAGCACTTTAGATCGGGACCAGAAAGTTGTACATTAAAACCTCTCTTAACCAGAGGTTAAATTTTGAGGACAGGTGGTAGCTTAATACAGGGTGAAAGTCATGCAGAAAGCTCTCCTAAAGGAGCTCCTAGAGGAGCTTTCTGCATGACTTTCACCCTGCATTAAGCATCCACCTGCCTCAAAGTATCTAAATTCTTCTCTTCTAGAATTCCAGTTAACCCTTTCCCTGTTCTGTGTTTATTTCAAATTTCAATACCTAATGAATTAACAAAATAGTTATAAAGAAATATGCAAGGTGGAACATTGTAGACATTTTAGAAAGCAAAGAAACAGATCTATCAAATTCTGTTAGCAAACAGAGTAGACCCTGATCAGACGGCTCCTCTAGGAGCCGTCTGATCTGTGTCTACTCTGTTTGCAAATGCGTGAAAACACGTTTATATGAGGGAAAGAGTTAAGAGAGGTTTTACTGTATGGTAATATCAAGAATGTCGCATGTGGAATACAATTAATCAAGTTAGCAGTAAGCATGTAACACATAGTCTAGATTGTGATATTTTGTAATGTGCTGTATTGCTATAAGTGGAATTTACTATCTTTCTTTTGTCAAACGGTTTGAATCCTGATGAGAGGCTGAGTGATTCAGCGTCTCATCTGGTTACAAGCTGTTCAGGTAGGTTTTCAAAAATTCACCACTTGAATGCAACGTGTTTAATGCTGAAATGTGTCAACCCATTTTGTTGCAAAAAATGTTTTCGTGTTTATTGCAAATTCTGTTACATAACCCATTTTCTGATAGAGATGCCTTTTCACAGAATTGCAAACAGGCTAGACCCAGATGAGATGGCTTCTGCAGGAGCTGTCTAATCTGGGTCTACTCTGTTTACAAAGGCATATTAAACGGTAAGCTTGGATATAAACAGTGCCATGTGATAATAAACAATACAATCAGAGTATGTAACAGTTGATATTGTAGTGAGATGCCATGCAACAAGATTCTTGGTTTGATCCAAACCATTTCCAAGCTGATTTTATGTTTACATGATCCAAACCATTTCCAAGCTGATTTTATGTTTACATGTAGAGCTCACCAGAGATCCACATAAGATGTGTAAATTAAATCATTTTCAAGAAACTTTTTTACATCCTCACCAAAACCTATGTCTTGAAGAGACAATTCTAAAGAGTGGTCACAGCATTGAGTTTGGTGAAGAAATGATAAATTTAGTATTAGCGTACGCACCTTTGTGTTTTGCTCTGTGTTACAGAGTAAAACTGCCCCATGTGATACTAGGGCATGTCTGAGTCACAGGTGCTAGGCGTGTGGCCATTTCACAAATACTGCTTATAAATACCTTCAAATACGTTTAGACATCATAACTTGACATTATAAAAAAAAGAAAAAAAAATGATTTTTTTTTTTTTTTTCGTATAATATATTACTATATAAAGGTATGTAACTAAATGGTCCAAAGTGGCAGAAAAAATGCACCAACTACATTCCGCGTCTTGTTACGACGTCAATTTCCGCTCGATTTCAATCAAATATGAGTCAATGCATGCAGAAATGTCCAGTCTTTCAAATATACACCATTGATTGCCGATCATAAGCCGAAAAATTACTGTTTTGAGACGACAAACTCCAGCTTAGATTTAGTCGACCGAGTCACTACCGACACATACATGCACATTTTCACCACTGATGACATCGAAAGTCACACTAGATCTCATAATATGGTCCGTTTTCCACTCTCATTCAATAAAACTAACATAACTACACTGGAGATCCGTTACAACGCGGTGGTACGGGGACATAAAATTCAACCCGCGTTATATACGGAACCGCGTTGTAACGAGTTTTTATGCCCCCAAAGGCGGGCATATAGTAATCGCATTGTCCGTCCTTCCGTCTGTCCGTCCGTCCGTCCGTCCGTCCGTCCGTCTGTCCGTCTGTCCGTCTGTCCGTCCGTCCGTCTGTCCTTCCGTCCAGAATTCGTGTCCGGTCTGTAACTTCTTCATCTATCAATGGATTTCAATATAACTTACCACAAATGTTCACCAGACAGAGACGATGTGTCGCGTTCAACTCCCAGGTCAATGGGTCAAAGGTCAAGGTCACAGGGTACAATTACTTTGTCACAAATTTCGTGTCCGGTCTGTAACTTCTTCATCTGTCAATGGATTTCAATATAACTTGGCACAAATGTTCACCACACAAAGACGATGTGTCACGTTCAACTCCCAGGTCCATGGGTCAAAGGTCAAGGTCACAGGGTACAATTACTTTGTTACAAATTTCGTGTCCGGCCTGTAACTTCTTCATCTATCAATGGATTTCAATATAACTTGGCACAAATGTTCACCAGACAGAGACGATGTGTCGCTTTCAACTTCCAGGTCCATGGGTCAAAGGTCAAGGTCACAGGGTACAATTACTTTGTCACAAAGTTTGTGTCCGGTCTGTAACTTCTTCATCTATCAATGGATTTCAATATAACTTGCCACAAATCTTCACCACACAAAGACGATGTGTCGGGGTCAACTCCCAGGTCCATGGGTCAAAGGTCAAGGTCACAGGGTACATTTACGTTGTCACAAATTTCGTGTCCGGTCTGTAACTTCTTCATCTATCAATGGATTTCAATATAACTTGGCACAAATGTTCACCACACAAAGACGATGTGTCGCGTTCAACTCCCTGGTCCATGGGTCAAAGGTCAAGGTCACAGGGTACAATTACTTTGTCACAAATTTCGTGTCCGGTCTGTAACTTCTTCATCTATCAATGGATTTCAATATAACTTGCCACAAATGTTCACCACACAAAGACAATGTGTCGCGTTCAACTCCCAGGTCAATGGGTCAAAGGTCAAGGTCACAGGGTACAATTACTTTGTAACAAATTTTGTGTTTTGCCTGTAACTTCTTTATCTATCAATGGATTTCAATATAATTTTGCACAAATGTTAAACACACTAAGACGATGTGTCGCTTTCAACTCCCAGGTCCATAGGTCAAAGGTCAAGGTCACAGGGTACAATTACTTTGTCACAAATTTCGTGTCCGGTCTGTAACTTCTTTATGTATCAATGGATTTCAATATAATTTGGCACAAATGTTCACCACACAAAAGATGATGTGTCGCTTTCAACTCGCTGGTCCATATGTCAAAGGTCAAGATCACAGGGTACAATTACTTGTTTATCTGTGAATGGATTTCAAAGGAACCTGGCACAAATGTTCACCACACAAAGACGATGTGTCAACTCCCTGGTCCATGGGTCAAAGGTCAAGGTCACGGGGTATAATTTTGGGGGCATTTGTCACGTGACTGTGACATCTCTTGTTTTTATCTGGGTACTTACATAAACCCCCATCTTCCTAATATAAACTAATTTCGAATGAAACTGACTTGTTTACTTTGTTTCCCCACCCACTCACATATCTCTTTCAAATTCTGTTAGCAAACAGTAGACCCTGATCAGACGGCTCCTTTAGGAGCCGTCTGATCTGGGTCTACTCTGTTTACAAATGCGTGAAAACACGTTTATGTGAGGGAAAGGGTTATACAAAATTACAAATAAAATCGTGTATGTTTTCAAGCAACCAAGTATATTTCATAATACAAGCCTGTTGATGGGATGTAATTGCCTCTGGGCCTGTCAAGCCCCTAATCCGATTAAACCTGCTGTGTAAAACAATAAACATGGCTGTCACTGTTTTCAGAAAATGAAAGGTCACATGTGATGTCGCGTGTGATTTGTTGGGGTTTTAAATTTTATTTGATTGGTCAAAGGGTACACACCCTTTTCTGTATTAGCATATAACCTCCAACCCAGCACTGAGAGTTAGGGGTTTAGAATTTTAATGATGTTTGTTTTTCATAGTTAAAGTGCGAACTTTTGTGGCTTTGACAGTGAAAATATTCAGTACATGCGTATCTCAATTATATACACAATTAATTTGTAACAAAAGTTATGCAGTTAAGATTTTACTGGTTCCCGTGCTATTAGGGCATCATGTGCATAGTACGAACCGGTAATCAGTTGTGTGTATTACATTCATGGCGGCATATATACGAGTTGACAGTTGTCAGTTTTTCACACGTATGATTGTCTTCAATTGTTTATGTAGGGACCGGTGTTTGTTTTTATCCTTTAGCCTGCTGCTGGCGGATAAGTTTACCTTAGTTTATTTTATGTTTCATTGCGCTATTCAATCATATTACGGTACTATAAATGAGGTATTTACAAAAAAATTCGGCGACACAGACTACCCGCGTTATATCGGATACCGCGGTAAAACGGTCCGCGTTATAACGGATCTCCAGTGTATTCAACTTACTGTCGATGTCAACCTCAAAGTTACTACCGGTTCTACGAAACTGAAGAGTTTTCGAAACAACCCGCGGCTGTCAACATTCGGCCAGCCATGATTTTTCGTGACCCGGAAATGCTTGAAGCGAAGAAGCGACTGGTGCCCGGCAGACCATTTGACTACTATAAAGCAGGTAACAAGTGCCCTGTAAACTGCTGATTATGTTCGCCCAAAATTTAGATTTTCTATTCTAATAAGACTGAAAAAAAGAGAGAACTAGCTCTATTTAAAATTTAATGACAGCCTTCATTTCATATATATATTAGGAACAATGACTATAGTTACTTGGTAATTATACTGATTATTTTATAATCGTTTGCTTTCTAATATATGTGTTAATTTATTTTTCATATATAGTGTCCAGCACATGACTGAAAAATGTATACGTCGACTGCATTTTATTTTCCAGTTAACATTTCCCTGTTCAATAATCATGTAAGAAAAAGTAACACCATGAATATTTATTAGATTAATTTTTATCATTTTCAAGGGCATGTTTGCTTCGACGAATGGTATAGAATTATATCTATATATCATGGCACAAATGGAGTAGATCCTGGTCTTCTACGAGCTATCTGATTTGGGTCTATACTGTTTTCAAATGCGTGAAAAGGTGTTTATAGGAGGGAAAGGGTTAACAGGGTGTTTTATACAGAAACCGGGCACCAGTAATCATGTTTACAGGGCACTTGTTACCTGCTTCATAGTAGTCAAATGGTCTGCCGGGCACCAGTCGCTTCTTCGCTTCAAGCATTTCCGGGTCACGAAAATCATGGCTGGCCGAATGTTGACAGCCGCGGGTTGTTTCGAAAACTCTTCAGTTTCGTAGAACCGGTAGTAACTTTGAGGTTGACATCGACAGTAAGTTGAATAGTTATGTTAGTTTTATTGAATGAGAGTGGAAAACGGACCATATTATGAGATCTAGTGTGACTTTCGATGTCATCAGTGGTGAAAATGTGCATGTATGTGTCGGTAGTGACTCGGTCGACTAAATCTAAGCTGGAGTTTATCGTCTCAAAACAGTAATTTTTCGGCTTATGATCGGCAATCAATGGTGTATATTTGAAAGACTGGACATTTCTGCGTGCATTGACTCATATTTGATTGAAATCGAGCGGAAATTGACGTCGTAACAAGACGCGGAATGTAGTTGGTGCATTTTTTCTGCCACTTTGGACCATTTAGTTACATACCTTTATATAGTAATATATTATACGAAAAAAAAAAAAATCATTTTTTTTTCTTTTTTTTATAATGTCAAGTTATGATGTCTAAACGTATTTGAAGGTATTTATAAGCAGTATTTGTGAAATGGCCACACGCCTAGCACCTGTGGTCTGAGTGGCACAAGAATGGTTACCACTACTCACCCTTTGCATGATAATAAGATTTAATATGTAAACTGGAGTTTCTGCATCTCTGAATCCACAGCAGGTATTAAGTTTCTTAATCCATACCCCATCTTTTATCTCGATGTAAATGAGATGTGGATCCAGCAACTTTTCTCCTGTAAGTAAACATTAACAACAAAATATTTGGCATTGACAGAAATTTCAGAATCAGATGTAGAATATACCATAAGCAAGCAGAGCAGACCTACAGGATCTGTATTATATAGGTCTACTCTGTTTACAAAGGTAACAAAAGTTGTCTACATGTGGGACAGGGTTAAGACAGGTGGTAGCTTAACCCATTACCTCAAAGGCTATTTTTAGATACAACCTCTTTGAATTATTCTACCGAAAAGGAGCATTAATTAGAGAGAAGGAATTTTTTTAGAATTTTGTAGTTTGAAACCATTGTGATAAATAGAGCATTTGCTCCTACAGGGTCGTCAAATTTCGTCAATATGAGAGAAAGGGTTAACGTTATGTGGAAGTCATGCAGAAAGCTCCTCTGGGAGCTTTCTGCATGAAGCTCCTCTGGGAGCTTTCTGCATGACTTTCACCTTCCATCAAGCAGCCACCTTGCTATACAGTTCTCAATTCTTCTTTATTATACCCCCACAAACAGAGTTTGAGGGGGGTATACTGGAATCAGCCTGTCGGGCGGTCGGTCTGTCTGCAAAATCTTGTACGGCGAACTCCTCCTTCAGTTTCAACCCTATTCACTTGACACTTGGCCTAATTGTTAATCAGGAGTAGTAGATGTGCAAGACACAAATTTCAGGTCTATGTGACCTTGACCTTGACCTTTGGCCTTGAAATTGGTCTTAAAATTGGCAAGCAAAAGCTTGTACTTTGAACTCCTCCTTCACATTCAACCTGATTCACTTGATACTTGGCATAAATGTTACTCAGGAGTAGTAGATGTGCAAGACACAAATTCAGGTCTCTGTGACCTTGACCTTGACCTTTGGCCTTGAAAGTGGTCTTGAAATTGGCAGGCAAAAGCTTGTACTTTGAACTCCTCCTTCACATTCAACCTGATTCACTTGATACTTGGCATAAATGTTACTCAGGAGTAGTAGATGTGCAAGACACAAATTTCAGGTCTCTGTGACCTTGACCTTGACCTTTGGCCTTGAAATTGGTCTTGAAATTGGCAGGCAAAATCTTGTACTTTGAACTCCTCCTTCACTTTCAACCTGATTCACTTGATACTTGGCATAAATGTAACTCAGGAGTAGTAGATGTGCAAGACACAAATGTCAGGTCTCTGTGACCTTGACCTTGACCTTGGGCCTTGAAATTGGTCTTGAAATTGGCAGGCAAAAGCTTGTACTTTGAACTCCTCCTTCAATTTCAACCTGATTCACTTGATACTTGGCATACATGTTACTCAGGAGTAGTAGATGTGCAAGACACAAATTTAAAATCTCTGTGACCTTGACCTTTGGCCTTGAAATTGGTCTTAAAATTGGTAAGCAAAATCTTGTACGGCAAACTCCTCCTTCAATTTCAACCTGATTCACTTGATACTTGTCATAAATGTTACTCAGGAGTAGTATATGTGCAAGACTTAAATTTCAGGTCTCTGTGACCTTGACCTTGACCGTTGGCCTTGAAGTTGGTCTTAAAATTTGCAGGCAAAGTCTTGTTCTTTGAACTCCTCCTTCACTTTCAACCTGATTCACTTGATACTTGGCATAAATGTTACTCAGGCGTAGTAGATGTGCAAGACACAAATTTAAAATCTCTGTGACCTTGACCTTTGGCCTTGAAATTGATTTTAAAATTGGCAGGCAAAATCTTGTACAGCGAACTCCTCCTTCAATTTCAACCTGATTCACTTGATACTTGGCATACATGTTACTCAGGAGTAGTTTATGTGCAAGACACAAATTTCAGGTCTCTGTGACCTTGACCTTGACCATTGGCCTTGAAGTTGGTCTTTAAATTGGCAGGCAAAATCTTGTACTTTGAACTCCTCCTTCACTTTCAACCTGATTCACTTGATACTTGGCATAAATGTTACTCAGGAGTAGTAGATGTGCAAGACACAAAATTTAAAATCTCTGTGACCTTGACCTTTGGCCTTGAAATTGATCTTAAAATTGGCAGGCAAAATCTTGTACGGCGAACTCCTCCTTCACTTTCAACCTGATTTACTTGATACTTGGCATAAATGTTACTCAGGAGTAGTAGATGTGCAAGACACAAATTTCAGGTCTCTGTGACCTTGACCTTGACCTTTGGCCTTGAATTGGCAGGCAAAATCTTGTACTTTGAACTCCTCCTTCAATTTCAACCTGCTTCACTTGATACTTGGCATAAATTACAGAATTTTCTCTATTTGAACTTTGGGTATTTTTGTTATTTGGTCCTGTTACATGTTCAAAACTTGGATTTGCAATCAAGGCTGCCGTGTGGGGGTATTCATCACCATTAGTGATAGTTCTAGTTAAACCTTACAATGCATCAAATGAGTCACTAATGTCCTTTGCACACAGTGTAGACCCATATGATATCAAGGTCTGCACTGTTTGTCATGTCCCATTTTTAATTAGAAAAATCCCTAAATATTCACCATTAGCTGGACTTGTTTGAATTTTGGAATAGTCCATTTGAAAATTCAGCATTGTAAGAGTTAAACATTTGGAATTTTTTTGTATAAAGCATTTGAAATGATATGTGCTGATTAATGAAATTTATTTGAAGTTCATGTGACATTGCATAATACAAAAACATCATGGGCGATGGGAATCATTAAAGTGTGTAATGAACTATTCATCATATCAATATGTATATGTATGTACATGTTATAACAGAGCTACAGATAAAGGTGCATACTCAAATGCAAAACTCATCATTTCTCCACATTTCGCATCATTTCTCATCATTTTTCCCTATGTTATGACCACTCTCTAGAATCGTCTCAAAGAGGGTTTTCTAAAGAGTGGTCATAACATAGGGTTTGGTGCAGAAATAAAGGAGTTATTCTTGAAAGTGTTTTAATGTACCCAACTTATCTGTACTTCTGTTATAAGTATAGAAAATTGTATCAATCCATATATTGACTATTTAGTATAAAGATTGAAGATTTATTTAAGTCTTTGTCGATGTAGATCTTAACTTGAAAATTAGTAAATGATATGTTGCCCAATAGAAAATGTTCTTCAGATTCGCTTTCTTCCATTGTTTGCTTGTTGAAAGCTTTAAAATAGATCAACAGAAAGTTTGTTGAAAGCTTTAACATAGGTCAGCAGAAGGTTTGTTGAAAGCTTTAAGATGGTCAGCAGAAGGTTTGTTGAAAGCTTTAAGATAGATCAGCAGAAGGTTTGCTAGAAGCTTTAACCCATTCCCGCATATTGACACCTTTTGACACCAGAAAACGTCACTTTCTGAAACCATTGTGATAAATAGAGCATTTGCTCCATAGAAGAAAATGCTCTATTTATCATAATGGTTTCAACACTACACAATTCTAAAAAATTCCTTTACTCTAGTAAATGCTGCTTTTCAGTCGATTTAGTCCAAAGAGGTTGGGTCTTAAAATAGCCTCTGAGGGAATGAGTTAATGTGGGTCTGCAGATAGTTTGTTGCAAGCTTTAAAAAACAATCTGCTGAAAGTCTTAACTTGGGGTTGCAGAAGGCTCTTGAAAGCTTTAACTGGTTTGCAGATTTTTTTTTGAAAACTTAAACATAGGTTTGAAGAAGACTTGTTGAAAGCATTAACATAGGTGTGCAGAAGGTTTGTTGAAAGCGTTAACATGGAGCTTCAGAAAGTTTGTTGAAAACTTGCTTGTTCTGCAGAAGACTTGTTGAAAGCTTTAACTTTGGAAGCTTGAAGGCTTTAAGTTAACTGTTCTGCAGATAGTTTGTTGAAAACTTAAAATGTTCTGCAGAAAGCTTGTTCAAAGTTTTTAACATGGGACTGCAAAATGTTTGCTGCAAGCTTAAATTTCAATTTGCAGAAAGTTTGGTGAAAGTTTTAACATGGATCTGCAGAGTTTATTGTAAGCTTAAATTTGGATATGCAGAAAGTTTATTGAATGTTTTAAACATTAATCTACAGAGGTTTTGTTTAAATCTTTAACTTGGGTCTGCAGAAAGTTTGTTGAAAGTTTTAACATTAATCTACAGAAAGTTCTTTTAAAGCTTTAACTTGGGTGTGCAGAAAGTTTATTTAAAGCTTTAACTGTTATGCAGACGGCTTGTTGAAAGCTTTTAACATAGGTCTTCAGAAAGTTAATTTAAAGCGTTGTCATAGTTAAAAGCAAAAAGGTTATTGGAAGCTTTAACAGAGGTCTGCAGATAGTTTGTTGAAATTTTTAATATAGATTTGTAGAAATACTTAAAGGTATCTTTAGATTGATTTATTCAGGTTTATGGGCAGGTTTTTAATATAAAGTTTTATTAACCCTTTATTAACCTTCATGAATATTCATGTAAGAATTAATGACATCATGACTGTTTATTAGCTGATTTACCATTATTAGCTGATTTTCCATAATGGTTTAAAAATACTGGTTTGTTTGACTTCGGCAGTAACTGTAAAATCAAATCTATAGGGGCTAGTCTGTTTGCAGGAAAGTGTACATGTCTTAAAGTGATAGGTTTATAAAAAAAAAATGATATAGATTTTAGGCTTTACATTTTTTCATTGAAAGCCTTAGCTTATTTCTATGGACATCTTAAATGTAGATCTTTAAGTACTATAACATTTTAGGTCAACCTTTTGCTCTATAAATATGCCTTTGCATTTGCAAACAAAGTAGACTCAGATAAGACATCTGATCAAGGTTTTCTCTATTTGCTTATGAAATAAACAGATATGGTTCTACAGTTTCTGCCCTGATGAGCAATTCCTGTTTTTATGTGCAATTGTAAAAACTAATCTAATTTATATTCATGATGTCATTTTTTCTTATATGAATATTCATGGAGTAAAGAGCTAATTCTTAAAAAGCCTGGAACATAGACCTATGGAAGGGTGTGGAAAGTTTGAACATTTGTCAGCAGTTACAATACATTGTATTTATAAAAGTCAAGATTTGACAAGCAGTTCTACCTTGTACTCCATAGATATATCCTTAATGCCTGTGCAAACAGAGTAGACCCAGATCAGATCGTTTAGGGACTTCTGATGACGGTCTGCTCTGTTTGCAATGGAATTCTATCTGACTCTCTAGTATCTGCCTGTTGTTCATATAACATTATCAAAATTTATCTAATTAATAATCATACATACATACATTATTTCTTACATGAATATTCATGGAGTAAAGGGTCTTTTCTCAGATGTGTCACAATATTAAACTTTCTCCTGCTAGATCTTGAACTAGGCATCATTTTGCCAACAATTTGTATTCGGAAGAGACTCAGAGTATCTCAACATCTCTTTGGGATCCAAGGTGTTTAAAACTTTCTTCTTTATTTCTCAAAAGCTTCACTGAAGCACAAGTAAAGCTCACTGAAGCACAAGTAAATGAAGCACAAGTAAAACTCACTGAAGCACAAATAAAGCTCACTGAAGCTCAAGTGAAACTCACTGAAAGCTCACTGAAGCACAAGTAGAGCTCACTGAAGCACAAGTGAAGCTCACTGAAGCACAAGTAAAGCTCACTGAAGCACAAGTAAAGCTAACTGAAGCACGAGTAGAACTCGCTGAAGCACGAGTAAAACTTGCTTCATATCAGAGTTTGAGCCGACATTGTTTCTTCTACAGGATAAGTGTTAATGTGTGTATACTGCATGTGAAATCACAAATACTTTCTGTTTAGCCCTTTACTCCATAAATACACCTTTTAACGCCTTTGCAAACAGGGTAGACCCAAATCAGACGGCTTCTCTAGGAGCTGTCTGACCAGGGTCTGCTCTGTTTGCTTATTGAATTAAATAGATATCGGATTCTATAGGTTCTGCCAGTACCAAACGAACTTTTTTTCTGTACCATTACACAAAATCAACTAATTATTTCTTCAGTGAAGATTCATGGAGTATAGGGTTAACTCCTTGCATGCTAAGTAATTATGTCTTCTGCTGCTCAATTGTCGTCTGCAACATTTTTGAAACTATTAGAAAGAATATTTTCTTAAAACTATTAGTTTTCTTTCTGATTTTTGTTTGCTGAAATTGAGAACCTGAGTGACAAACAGTTTAGATCTCAGATGAGGCCGCACATTTTGAGGGGCCTGATCTGGATCCAGACTGTTTGCATAGGTCATAAATGGCAGGAGAATCCATTACTAGCATGTAAGTCTTATTGTGACTCATAGGCGAAATATGTTTGTCTGAAAGAAAAAGGAGCAGGTCTTTCTTGTCTCTTCCATTTTTATTTTCGCATTGGAAGAACTTGTTGCTGTGCTTGATTTGACCATTGTTCCCTCTGTCAGTCCATCAGTCAAACTGTTGTATGTCATGCAGAACTCAAATTGCATTTCATTTCAGAAGGCCATGATTTGAAGCCTTAATTGTAATTCAAAGAAACATTGTACAAATAACTGCACTTGTTTTAGTCAATTCTCCTGCTTTTATTTAAGTTTTACGATTCATTTACCCAAATTACTCCAAGTATTCTGACAAAGGCAAATCTGTGATCAATTTTGCAAACAGATTAGGTCCTGATGAGATGCTGAGTAACTCGGTGTGTCATCATGAATTCAGCACTGCTTTATTATGGGGTTTTTTATTTACAAATGATTCAAATGATTGTTAAGGGAGGTAATTGTTCCTGTTATAAAATGGTGTGCAAGATGACTTGACGGGGTTATCTATCTTGAATCTCAAGCCATATGAAATTGAATTAAATAAACACTTGCTAGAGAATGATGGGATATGTTTTACTATCATGTATTTACTTGTTTTCTGCATTTAATGTAGTACACTTAACCTTTTGCCCAATAATCACACATATTCACCTTTGTAAACAGAGTAGACCCAGATCAGACAGCTCATGTGTGTCTGATCAGGATCTAATCTGTTTGCTGAAATGCTACAAAGCTGTTTCTTTTCTGCCATGGTTGTGATTTTCCTCATTTTATATTTTTATTACAATAATTTAAATTAAATCAGTTGATTTTTAAATGTGCGGAATCTTACATGAATATTCAACAGGTGAAAGGTTAAACAGAAATTGTTTAGCAATAAAATTGCCCTCCCAGTGACTGTTTGATTAGACAAACGCAGAATATGTTATGTATACCATAGAATACAACATGTACTTGTATGTAATTGTTAAATTATTGATTGTAATAAATGAAAAGTTAAGGGATAAATCTGTCTTAAATTGTCATTTTAGTTGCCACAGTTACAAATCTTGGCCTCCTTTGTTTATCAGCCAATCTCCCATGTTGTGACCACTCTTTAGAATATTAGAATCGTCTCGAATCGAGACAATTCTAAAGTGTGGTCACAACATAGAGTTTGGTAGAGAAATTACAGTTTTAGTATTTGAGTATGCACCTTTATTTGCAGCTCTGTCCCTAACTATGACGTTTTTGTAAAGATGAGGTACCTTGTGAGATTTAACCATTTACTCCATAGACACGCATTTGAATGTTTTTTCAGACAGAGTAAACTCAGATCTTGTACTAACTGTCTGATCAGTGTCTTTTTGTTTACGGAATTATAGAAATCTGGTTCTACAATTTCCACAGGTGGCTGCTTAACCCATCCCCTGATATTGACGACTCTGTAAAAGTCACTTTGTGAAACCATTGTGATAAATAGAGCATTTGCTCCTATAGGAGCAAATGCTCTATTTATCACAATGGTTTCAACCTACAGAATTCTAAAAAAATTCCTTTTCTCTAGTTAATGCTCCTTTTCGGTAGATTTATTCAAAGAGGTTGTATCTTAAAATAGCCTATGAGGTAATGGGTTAATGCAGGGTGAAAGGACAACATACATCTGACGACATACGAAGGACACATGGCAATCCATATAGCTCACCTCGGTTCTTTGTACCAAGTGAGCTAAAACGCAGAACAATTAATGCTTTCAGTATAACCCTTGTCCTGCATGGCTTAAAAATCCAGAATTACAATGTATACCAATATTTATTTAGATCGGTCATTGTTCGGAGGTTTTAATGTACATTTATACTGAACTCTGTTCAGAGAATTATGTGTTCACTGTACATGTTTAATCTTTTCCTCCATGAAATGTATAATTAAAAAAGACTTTTACTGCATGAATATTCATGGGCTTAATTATAATAACTGCACAGTAGCAATGGCATATTTGACTATGACAGAAGCTTTAGAATCCCATATATTTATATAAGTTCGTAAGCAAATAGAGACGACTCTTATCAGACTGCTCCTGCAGGATCTGTCTGCTGGTCCGGGTCTACTCTGCAGCAGGAACTGTTTGGGTCTACTCTGCAGCAGGAACTGTCTGCTGGTCTAGGTCTACTCTGCAGCAGGAACTGTCTGCTAGTCTGGGTCTACTCTCCAGCAGGAACTTTCTGTTGGTCTGGGTCTACTCTCCTGCAGGAACTGTCTGCTAGTCTAGGTCTACTCTGCATCGGGAGCTATCTGCTAGTCTGGGTCTACTCTGCAGCAGGAACTGTCTGTTGGTCTGGGTCTACTCTGCAGCAGGAGCTGTCTACTGGTCTAGGTCTACTCTGCAGCAGGAACTGTCTGGGTCTACTCTGCAGCAGGAGCTGTCTGCTGGTCTGGGCCTACTCTGCAGCAGGAGCTGTCTGGGTCTACTCTCCTGCAGGAGTTGTCTGCTGATCTGGATCTACTCTGCAGCAGGAGTTGTCTGCTGGTCCGGGCCTACTCTGCAGCAGGAGCAGCTGTTTGGGTCTACTTTACAGCATCAACTTCTGTTGGTCTGGATCTTCTCTGCAGCAGAAACTGTCTGGGTCTACTCTCCTGCAGGAGCTGTCTGCTGGTTTGGGCCTAATCAGCAGCAGGAACTGTCTGTTGGTCTGTGTCTACTCTGCAGCAGGAACTGTCTGCTGGTCCGGGTCTAATCTGCAGCAGGAGCTGTCTGTGTCTACTCTGCAGCAGGAGCAGCTGTTTGGGTCTACTGTACAGCAGGAACTGTCTGCTGGTCTGGGTCTACTGTACAGCAGGAACTGTCTGCTGGTCTGGGTCTACTCTCCTGCAGGAGCTGTCTGCTGTTCTGGGTCTTCTCTGCAGCAGGAACTGTCTGCTGGTCTGGGTCTACTCTCCTGCAGGAGCTGTCTGCTGTTCCGGGTCTACTCTGCTGCAGTAACTGTCTGGGTCTACTGTACAGCAGAAACTGTCTGCTGGTCTGGGTCTACTCTCCTGCAGGAGCTGTCTGCTGTTCTGGGTCTACTCTGCAGCAGGAACCGTGTGCTGGTCTGGGTCTACTCTCCTGCAGGAACTGTCGGCTAGTCTAGGTCTACTCTGCAGCAGGAACTGTCTGGGTCTACTCTGCAGCAGGAACTGTCTGGGTCTACTCTGCAGCAGGAACTGTCTGGGTCTACTCTGCAGCAGGAACTGTCTGCTAGTCTAGGTCTACTCTGCAGCAGGAACTGTCTGGGTCTACTCTGCAGCAGGAACTGTCTGGGTCTACTCTGCAGCAGGAACCGTCTGCTAGTCTAGGTCTACTCTGCAGCAGGAACTATATTCTGGTCTGGGTCTACTCTGCAGCAGGAACTGTCTGGGTCTACTCTGCAGCAGGAACTGTCTGCTAGTCTGGGTCTACTCTGCAGCAGGAACTGTCTGCTGGTCTGGGTCTACTCTGCAGCAGGAGCTGTCTGCTGGTGTGGTTCTACTCAGCAGCAGGAACTGTCTGCTGGTCTGGGTCTACTCTCCAGCAGGAGCTCTCTGTCTACTCTGCAGGTCTGGGTCTAATTTGCAGCAGGAGCTGTCTGCTGGTCTTGGTCTACTCTCCTGCAGGAGCAGCGTGCTGGTCTGGGTCTAGTTTGCAGCAGGCATTGTCTATTGGACTGGGTCTACTCAGCAGCAGGAGCTGTCTGCTGGTCCGGGTCTAATCTGCAGCAGGAGCTGCCTGCTGGTCTGGGTCTACTCTCCTGCAGGAGCTGCATGCTGGTCTGGGTTTATAAGCATGACCTAACATAATCCCCGCCATACGTGAACAAATAGCCAATGCATGTGTGTCCTGATTTCAAATGGTTACTGGATCTGTACTGTTTGCTTGTGCCAGTGCATGCATGTCACGCTTTCAAAGGATTAACCCTTTACTCCATACTCGTAAATTTATACGCCTTTCCAAACAGAGTAGTCCCAGATCAGAAGGCTCCTATATGAGCCATCTGATCAGAGTCTGCTCTGTTTGCTTATGAAATGATATAAATATTAGTCTACATGTTTCAGGGTTGCCACACGTCAGGGAAAAGTCAGGGACGTTGATTTTTTTTCAAGGTCGGGGAATTTTGAGAACTGTCAGGGAAATTTGAAAAAATAGGGAAATGTCAGCGAATTGTCAGGGAATTTTTAAGAAAAAAAATTAGAATGATGATCATATATTCTTTCAAACTTCATAAAGTATTACAGAAATTACAAGACGAATACTGATGCAAGGCATTGGATCGCCGGGAAATTTGTGTACAAGGAAGGTTTTTAATAAGGAACTGTTTTGTTAAGACAATTGAAATACAACATTTCATTAAAAACTTAACGAAATATGTAGCCTCTAGAGTATAATGACGTAGTGACCTAGTTTCGAACCCGACATGATCCATATTTGAACTTGACCAAGATTGCATGTGGACAAACATTCTGATAAAATTTCAGTAAGATCTGATAACATTTGTAGCCACTTGATGTGGTATCTCAACGGACAACAGACGAGGGACATCCAACGATCCTAAAAGCTCAGCATGAGTACGTCGTGCTCTGGTGAGCTAAAAAAATGAGGATAAATCAAAGACCTATATATACTATGGCATGCTGATAAAGAACTCTGTTGCAAACTGTAACAAGTAAATACCTGGTAAAACTATTATGACATATGCATTGTTGGAAGTATCACATGAAACTTGACACAAATATCTAGGGCGGTCATTGATTGGTTCAGAGGCATATTGACGATACCAAAACGTAAGAGGATAAAAAATTTATCCCGTCTCTACAGCCGCTATTGACGTAATAAAGGGGTAGCATTTTAAAACTAAGTTTATATGTACAGTAGAGGTTTATTTGTATAGTAGGTGTAGGAATTTCTTCTTACAACAGGAACTATTTTTAATTTTTCTACAAATTTGTTTTACCAAAAATAACGTATAAGTTGAAAGAAAAAACACTTAATATGGATAATTATCATTAACTATCCCAGTAAAAACCCAAACCGTCATTAAAAAAAATAGAAAGGAAAAAGAGAGAAAAAAAAGTTTCGTCAGCGGTGAGAATCGAACCAGGGCTGACTGCACGATAGGCGACCGTGGTAACCACTACGCTATCAAGGCAGACATACTTCAAGGGAAATTGAAGATGTATATAAAGTTATCATGCTACTATATTGACGACTTTTTTAAATAAAAATAAATAAAACAATAAAACTTCATTAAAACATTTATCACTCTCATGATAATTTAATCAATAAATTTGATAAATTTCTTTTTAAACATCGTATGAAGGTTTTTACATCACATATTTCACTACATCAATAATGCAGATAGAAACTATTCTCTGCCACGCTCTCATGAGCCAATTCATTTGGTTCTCCTCACCGATATACGCTGAATAGACCTTGTAAAACTTGTCGCTACCCCTCCTACATGGGTAAATACTTTTGAACATTCCATTAGTGATCGCCGCTCATACGGCGATCAATGACAGAAAGACAAATGTTATGTGTCGGGGAAATTTGAAATTATGTCAGGGAATTTTGTTTCCTCTAGTTTGTGGCAACCCTGTAACAGTTTGCCATGGGCAACATTTCCTGTGTTTATTTGCCATTATAAAAATGGTTTTGATTGATATTCATGATGTCATTATTTCTTAATGAATATTCATGGAGTAAATGGTTAAGCTTGCTCTTTACTCTGCAAATAAGACCTCATCATGTTAAGGGCCGACTGATTTACATTTTCAAACAGTTTGGATTCAGCTGAGACGCCGAGTAAGCTCAGAGTTGCATCAAGCTATTTGACACTATGTCAATAGTTCCCGCATAAGCTGGAACAAATATCGGAAAGAAGTAAAACAAAAATAGTCCAGATTAAAGTTAAAGTAGGTATAATTCTTATAGCAAGGTAAGGACGAAGCTTTTGGCTCTGCACGTCATTATCGTCTGCTCATCTGTGCCGTCTGCTTTACAACTGTCTCAGCTACAGTAAAAACCCGCTGTCCTGGGCGTACAATTAAGTATTAATATCCGCCAGTATGGCAGGTGGCAGCTTAATGCAGGGAGAAAGTCATACCCAGTGAAGCTTTCTGCATGACTTCCAACCTGCATTAAGCATTCACTTGCCTAAAAGGTCTAACCAATGCTTAAATTACTAAATTTCCGGTTAAGAGGGTTTATACTGTATCACGTTTTTTATCAAGTTAATCTTAACATTAGATTCATAAGGTCAAACAGTTACACGACGTCTCATCAGGATCCAAACTGTTTATATGTGTCATTAATTCTCGGCAGGCGTGAAAAGATGAATGACAATAAATGAGACGATAAATAAAGACATATAAAGCTGACATATTTCTGTCTTCTCATTAACTTTTTATTGCTGTTGTTTAACCTGACAAGAATGTGTTAACAATAACAATATGAACGCATGTGCTGCACGTGATATATGGTTTGCCTTTGATCTATAGACCCTCAAAAGTGTTTATCTCATGAATATCCATGTCAGAAATAATGACACATGAATATTAATAAGATTAATTAAACAAATGGTAGATGAGCACAGCAATAGCTTGTCATAGTAGAAACTGTAGAACTAGATATAAATTATTTAATTAGCAAACAGTGCAGAACAAAAACAGCAAACTTTGCAATAGTGTAGTCTCAGATCAGACGGCTCCTAATAGGAAGCATCTGATCAAGGTCTGCAATGTTTGCTAATAAAACAATATAGTTATGATTCAACAATTTCTACCATTGCAAAGCATTCCTGTGGTCATATGCTTTGGTGAATCTTTAACTCTCTTTATTATTCTATAAGCGAACAACAGACCCTAATCAGCCAGCTCCTACATGAAATGTCTGATCTGGGTCAACTCTTGTTTCTAAAGGCTTCAAATCGTGTGCATGTATCTGTCAGGTATAGGGTTACACTTGTACTAAATATTATGATATTTACAACAGTTTCGTATCAGAAACACTCTTACTCCATACACATGTATACGTAAATACCGTACTGCCTCTAATAAACACCCAGTACAACAACATTTGTTAAAAGACATTCTTGCATTATGTACACATGTGGTTGCTTATTGCAGCATGCAAGCAATATAGAAAAATCGAGATGAATTGCTTTCAGTCTGCATTAAGACTTAAGTTACTACATGTACTTCGAAAATCTTTATTTAATCCATTTCCTCATATTGATGCCTTTTGTCGCCTCTGTAAAAGTCACTTTTTGAAATCTTTGTGATAAATAGAACATTTGCTCCATGGCACATATCACAATGTTTTCAAAACTACACAATTCTAAACTGTTCCTGTATTCTAGTAAATGCTCCTATTCAGTAGATTATTTCGAAGAAGTTGGGTCTAAAATAATATATTAGGGAATGGGTTAAGGGTATTGCTAGGGAGTAGGTTGTTTTATTCATCGTTAGTTCCCACCCCCTCCCCCACCCACCCGGCCCTGAAGTAAGGGGGTGTTTATTAGAGTGCGTGTTTATTAGAGAGAGTATGGGTTTGTAGATACCGTTGTGCTACACAATGCATATTTTACATGGCAAAGAAAATGTTTTAACAGAGACATATGCATGTGTACGTATATGTCTATGGTTTTAATTTAACCATTATATTTGGTATTCTGGTTTAAACAACACACCACGGGCAAACTAGGGAAAACATTTGCAAACAATGTGAAATGCAATAAGAGATCGGGTTATTTGAAGAACAGGGGCACAGAATAAAATTAAATCGTTTTTAAGGAGATACCCTTTATTGCTCCAACAAACCCTATGTTATGACCACTCTTTAGAATCGTTTCTTCGATGCGATTCTAATGAATGGTCTCAACATAGTGTTTGATGAAGAAATAGTGACTTTAGTATTTGAAATACTTGTGGGTGACAAGACTATTACACTGTGATAGTAAGAGTCGTCTTTGTTGAGAAATGATGTCTACCTAGGTTTTGCAGAGACACTTTTGCTAAGAGCGTCATTAATATGTCATTCAATACACGCCATCTGATGCCATAACACTAACATTCATAAATAGAATCTACAGGCCCAAATTCCATTGAATAGTACACTGCTTCATCGTTTGCAAACATTCACTTTACACGTGCACAGTCTGGAATGTAAAAACAAATGCCGAGTCACTTGACATTCTCTTGACACCCAGTCCAGACATGTATATCCGAGCGAAAATGGCGGACAGCTTTCTAATGGTGGCGCGTGATTTAGATAGTCAAGTCCAGGATGTACGTGTTTTCCGCCGAGAATTCTTCGTCTCCTCCCGTACACCGGTCCGCCCTCGACAATGGTTCCCGCCAACACCAGTCCATCTGCGAGCCCTGCACCTTGCGTGTACCGCATTAACTGAACCCGGATTAAATCGTCTAGTGGTCGGAGAGTACTTAAAGGGCCACCTACAAAACACCAGAGTGACTTAAGGGAACATAGATATATTGGCATATTTCTGAAACCACTTACCACATTATTTGCGACATTTCTATGACAGAATATTTCCAAAACCACCGGGCGTGCTAAGTACAAAGTTATCCGACTTGGGCAATTTTAAGATGCTTTAAACATCAAACAGTTTATTGTCGCCGTCTGATCAGTCTGCTGTTGTGCTTAAGAAATGATATACAATCGAGTCCCGATTATCCGATGTACCGGGGACCAGCGTTTGAATTCGAATAATCCGTTGTTTCGAATGATACAAACCTATCAAAATGAGTATATATGTATTATTGTACCCATCGTAAACACAGGGTAAGTATTGGTTTTTCCCCAGAGACCTTCCTACCTTGCAGTGGTTCTGGGGCTGAATAATTATTGTCACAGGGTTGTTTTTTTGTTTATTTGATGAGGATTATGCACTCTGCCAAGTTCTAAAAGGAAGGTAGGCCGGTGGTTTTGATCCCATGCACTGCTTTGTAACGAATGAGATTAGCCGAAATCATCTTTCTGGAATCAATTCATTCCTCATCATCATGTCATCTCATCACTCATCGGCACTATATGACCTATTCAGTGTCGCAGTGCGGTTAAACCTAACTCTCTCACTCACTCACTCACTCACTATTATCGGTTAAGTACGTATCTCACGCATATTTCTCATACATTGATGGATTGAACGTATTGTATTGATCGATTTGAATTGTATCTGAGTAAATTATCTGATCTGAGTATGCTTTTTTGCTTAAGATATGATATACATTGTAGATAGTATTATGCAGTTTCTGCCATGGCAAATATTTCCTGTGTCCATGTCAATTTAATCAGTATTCATAATGTCATGATTTCTTACATGCATATCCATGGCATAAATGGCTAATACATGTAATAATGATAATAATGAAATTGATTAATATTCATGGAGTAAAATATTAAACTAGCTACAATTCCCGTTTTTACATACATGTACTTCTGGATGGCGTCATTAACTCTGTGCCAAATTGACATAGATATAACACTCGAATGAGACTAGCATTGTAAAATTGCAATACCCTAGTTATATGACATCAATAATTAATATTTAACGAGTACTGGTGCATCTTTATAGTGTACCACTGTTTAGTGTATAAACAAATTACTGTGACTTTCACCTAGATTCGCCAGACAGTAGTGTCGTTTTAAGCATTGAATTTGTTTTGTCTACCAAAAACACTTTTGCAAAGTTACTGTAACCTGGTATGACCTCATTAAAGACACTAATAAAATATTTGCAAACAAAAGAGAACCAGATCAGACAGTTCCTGTAGTAACCGTCTGATCAGGGTCTGTTCATTGTTCTGATTCTACAATTCCTGCCAGTCATCATTTCACGTCTCCACAATCACATTATAAAACTTCTCTTCATTAATAGTTGCTGGAATAAGCCATTGATGGTTTCTGTAAATAGTGCAGTCCCTGATCAGAGGACTCCCTCAGGGCCCCTCTGATCTGAGTCTACACTGTTTGTCTATGTCATTTTAAGGGACACTGAGCACTATTGGGTTAAATACCAATAAAACATGTATGTACATGTAATCATTTTTTCAAAATATACAGTAATATACACACACAATAGGCCGTAGTAATAGCCAGTCATGTCCGCTATTTTCATCTGTGTACTTATAGTCCTGGACCAGATGCAAACATCCGTGTGCATATTTTTGTTGATGGATGAGGTCGTAAAGCTGGCGTTTTTTGCAATATAAGACATTCTTATATGTGAAAGTATCTGATATTGGTTAAGCTAAGATCTGTCCCTTTGATGACATTCGATATAGAAATTAACTTTAAAAATGATGGGCGTTAATAAAAGAAAATCATTCAAATGAATGCATTGTACATGTATATATAAATACAAGTGTGTCCGTTTCCAACAGCGTACGTAATTTGGGAAAATGTGTGTTGCTACAATGAAACGACACCTCAGTGTTTCTTGGCCCTTTATTCCATGAATGATTAGGAAAGAAACAATGACATCACGAATGTCTAATGAATTAATTTGTATAATGGCACATAAACACAGGAAAAATTGGGCATGGCAGAAACTGTGTAGAGTCAGATCTATACAACTCCTTAAGCAAACAAAGCAGGCCATGGTCAGACGTCCCATGCAGGAGCCGTTTGATCTTGGTCTACTCTGTCTTAAAATGCATTAACGAGCGTATTTATGAAGAAAAGGGCAATGATGTTCTGTGTATCTTTCGAGAAACTTGTAATATTATTATACGTATATACAAGTAGGGTACATAATTGCAATGCCGTATAATGTGTCATAAAGATACGCCATCTACTGGCCACGTCATATAGAAATATATTTGACGTACTATGGCATATGACATATTATGAAAGAGAGAGTCAACAACCATGCCATATAAGAACTATATGCTGTTAGGAAAGACTGCACTTTACGGGTACGTGTACTGAGCATGTGCATACACAACAATAGCCGCGCCATTTTGAATCAAATAGGGTGAGATTTGCCTTCGTAAAAGCGGGGATTCAGAGACAGTAGCCCTCGATTTGAAGCAGATAAATACATGAAATTGAAAATAAAATATATTTATTCAAATAAATACAGGCTCATGTTCTGCTCCGCGTTCTTTGTATTTACAGGCGCAAGTTGTCGAAGTGGTGCTCATACACGTAGCAGTAAAGTGCAGTAGTCCCGCAATTTACTACGGAGATACCTTTTTAGTTAGTTTTGTTTTAGGTCATATACCATATATGGGAAAGCATGTCATATTATGTGCCATAAAGAGATATATATCATATTCCATACAACGTCGTGTGTGTATTTACAAACTAGGATTCACCTTTGGGCACTCTTTCAGGAAAACGTGAGTTTATAAAGCATTAATGCAGGTGTCCCGGGCGAGACAGGAGAAAATTTGCCGTACCCACATCTCATTTACATCGAGCTGAAATATTGGGTATGGATCACTGGCAATAGGTCGAAAAAGACTGTAGTTCTGTACATAACTCCTATCGTATAGAATTTTCCCAATACCTTCTCTTATCTCCGAGTTAGAACAACAGGTTAAGATTCCCTTATCTGTAACACATGTAAGATCACTTTAGAACATATATGACGTCAAACCATGGAAACCTATGTTTACATGTCATTTAAACGGCGAAAATACACTTTTTTGATATGTGAGAAAAAGAATCCGATCCTCGTTGTCTTTTAAGATCACATGTACCTAAACTCACCAAGAAAATATTATTAAGCTCGCCAAGACTCGCTTAATGACATTTTCTAAGGCTCGTTTAGGAACATGTGATCTTAAAAGATAACTCGCAACAGATCCTCTATATACCGTTAATATAATTAGTGTTATTATTTATACAGAACTATAGAGTCTTTTTTCGATCTAGTGCCAGTGGTATGGCTCCAGAAATTTAACACCTGCTAGAGCATCTCCAGTTTGCGCGTCACCCATATTAGTCGCTTCTTACGATCATGCAAAAGGTGAGCAATGGTAACCATGATTGTGCCATTCACGTACGCCCCGGCCGCGATACAAGCTGTCCGTCAAGTGACGTAACTAAAGCAGTATGTTTACATGGAGTTTGCATACCATTTGCATGTATTTCGGAGATATTACCTGTTTGTTGAATAGGAAAGGTCGTGCATCAAAGAAAGAACATAACAAAGTTACAAAGTTTAAGTTTATTTAAGTAATAATTTGTGTTGATGTAAACAATGTGAAAAAATATTTAGAAGAATATTTTAACCTTAGACTTGGCTAGACGTCTCGAGTATGCATGTCTTAACACCTATCTGATGTGTTAACCCTTTCTCTGTTCAATATTCATGTGGGAAATTATGACATCATGAATATTCATTAGCTGAAGTTTCTTCATAATGTATACTTTTCAAGGATTTGTTTGCTTTGACAAAAAAACTGTAGAATCAGATCTGTATCATGTAAAAAGCAAACAGAGAAGACCCTGATCAGACGGCTCCTATAGGAGCCGTCTGATCTGGGTCTACTCTGTTTGCAAATGCTTGAAAATGCGTTTATGTGAAGGAAACGGTTAAAGACAAATGGTAGCTAAAACCTTTCAACCCTGAAATATCAGAGTTGAATAGTCCATTAGTGTTTAACTACAACGTCCACATAGTATGAAAGGATTTTGAATGACAAACAGTGCAGACCCTGGCCAGATCTAAGCTGCTCTACACTGTTTGCAGATAGCAATGCATGTGTGCCCAGGGTTGAAAGTGTTAATGTAGGACGAAAGTTTTGCATTAAGCTCCTCTAGGACCTTCCTGTGTTATTTCCCCGATCATTAAGCTACCACTTCCTACATTAAGCTATCATTTTGTTATTCATTAAATGAGTGTTATAGGTAGCTCTACTGTACCATTTTATTTGTAAGCACAGTGTGTCGGTGTCGTAAACAAGTACGCTATAATATTTGCAATTTCTCAGTAAAACCTCTCTATAACGGCCACTAAATTACATCAAGTATATTGTGTTAAAGGTTTGTGGTTGCTTAAAGCAATGTGAAAGTAAAACAGAACGCTCCTATAGGAGCGTTCTGTTTTACTTTCACCTTGCTTTAAGCAGCCACCTGCCCTAAATACCAAGTAATTAACACAATTTAGTGGCCGTTATAGAGAGGTTTTACTGTATTCTGCTAAGATATTATAACTGCTCCAACTATGGTATGTTACAAGTTCGATTCGAGAAACTACTGACCGAGCGTCAAATAACTTGGCTCCTGATGAGACGCCTAATTAAATTTACTCATCGTCTCATCTGGATCAAAACTGTTTGCAAATGTCTTCTGTAGAAGCCGTCTGATCAGCGTATTCTCTGTTGGCTTATAGAATATCCATGATTTGATACTGCAGTTTCTGCCACGGTTAAATCTTATGCTAGAATTAAAAGCTCAGTTGGAAACTATTCATGGTATCAGTATTTCCTATATGAACATCATCGGGTAATGATTTAAATACCAACTGGTAAAATACGTGTGTTATGTGAATGAACACAAACTGACTATGATATACCGTATACCGGTATAGATAAAAACAAAGCTAAATGGCAGAACTGGTTGTGGTACTTTTTTGTATCACATTTTCTGCAGTTTTGCCATATTTAGAATATTTCGTAAAGCATTGGACGTTTGCAAGGCATTGGACGTCTATAGCAAACAGAGTATACCATGATCAGATGTACGGCTCCTGTAGGAGCCGTTTGAGCGTGGTCTACTCTGCTTGAAAAGGTGTCAAAATTAATGTCTCTTTGGACTAAAAGATTAAGATACATTAAAATTCAAATCATGGATATGTTACAATTTAAAGGACAAAAACGAAGCGAAAAACGAACATATTTAACCTATCTGTCGGCGGATCACTGATTACTTTTGCAAACAGTTAGGATCCAGATGAGACGCAGAGTAACTCTGTGTTTCATCAGGATCCAAACTGTTTGACACACTGATTGAATTTTGGTAGACAATTTGATTATCGCTTGAAATTTGAAAATGTGAGTGAAAACTTGTGTAAAATAATTTGCTCTGCATGCTAAAGGTTAAGCTAACCTACTATCTGACAAACAAGTTATTATGTCTGTAGAAAGAGAAAAGATTGATTGCATATGCTTATGCAAACTAATTTCAATCATTAAGACATCTTTAGGTTTAAGTAACAATTTCAGTTACGAGTTCAGTTTGATATTTTAATTTTTCTAGTACCTTTTAATCCGTTCGCTTCATATAAACGCTTTATTCACGCCTGTGCGAACGGAGTAGATCAAAACCAGACGGCCCCCCTGCAGAAACCGTCTGGTATGGGCCTGCTCTGCTTGTTCATGAACTTATAATAGACCCAATTCTACAGTGTCTACTTATGTGTACATAAGCCATTATAAAAAAAAGAATCAGCTAATACATATTCATGATGTCATTATTTCTTTCATTAATATGCAACATGGAAATGGTAAACACTTTCCGCGCTGTAAAAAAAATGGTTTGCTCAAATTTTGATCTGGTGCAATATTGATTATTTCCGGTTGGATAAAACTTTTGATTATAATTATCTTGTCCATGAAAATTCGGTAGGTATTGAAATGTGTAATAAACATAGAACAGGGAAAAGGTTAAGGTATTTCCAGTAATGGCCGTTTGTTTACTTCCTTTCAATTTGACCTTCATATTAAAAATTCATTAAATTTTCAGCAACTTTTTTATTCTTTACCTGGATATATGCAGACATTTACCGGAAAATATGCAAAAAAGGAGGTGTCATATAATTCACGTTTCCAGAATTTTTATTAAAAAAATTAATTAATTCATAAGTATCCTTCCAAATATCTCTTTAGTCCTGTTGGTGTATTAATAAGTCCCTATTATATGCCAAGTGTTCCAATTTCACTTTAATAGTTAAATAAAACTTTAATTTTTACCTGAAAATATGCAACAAGAGGTGTCATATAAGTTATAACTCACTTTTCCAGATTATTTTTTTAGAAAAAATAAATTCAAAAGGGCCTTCCTTCCAAATATCTTCTATAGTCATTTTGGTGTATTAATAAGTCCTTATTATATGATAAATGTTCCGATTTCACATTTTCTCAACACCACTATATTTCAATCACTGCAAATTGTCCAATAAAAAGCACATTGTCAGTATGTAAAAGGTCATATTGTTTATCTGCAGCAGAAATACCTTAAACAGCTGAGCCGCCGACTTACTCACAAATATAAGTCAGGTCGAAGTACGCTATGCGGGTTAATTAATATATTATCAAAATAAATGAAAAAATCGAAGACTAACCTCTCACTGGAAACTGGAACATCGAGACGCAAATTGTTAAAAAGTATAAAATATCCATCAGACGCCGAAATAAAACTAAAAGTTGAGAAAATCTCACTTTTTTCTTACGGGCGTACAAATTTACATTTATTTGTACGTTATGTCTTGGACATAAATTTAACATGAAACAAACCATCCCTTGCTTTCATCTTGTTTTGGGAAATTAAAAAAATACATAACATTGTTACACCTGTCATCATCTCATGTCAGTAAAATCTCGTTTGCCGCGAGAGGTCAGTATGATCTATGTTCTCTTTGGCGACCAAAACGGAAAATCTTGTCTATGTTTACTGTTGATATATGGTGGTATTTTGCCATTTTGAAAGTCAGTACTGTCTTCTGGGATATCAGTTTGGTTTTTCAAATAACTGTCAATAATATTTTTTACCTTATGCAGCAGACGAACTCAACTGGACATGCCACAAACCGCATCAATGTCGTAAAACATACCTTTTTTCGCGACGCGGCGCGTGTCGGGTCATATTTATGGAGTCCTTACTGTCATAAAAAATAACTCTAGTTGTTTTCTGGCCAGTTGTGCTACAGTAGAGTTTCTCTAAAGGAGCCAATCAGAACACATTCAATTGTCTGATCATTATAGGACGTGATAGCTTAACCCGTACACCGCTAACAGCGACCTGACACACGTGTACGTGTTACTCGGCGTCTCAACAGGATCCAAGCTGCTTGACACTGGGTCTATGATTCCTCAAAAGTTTGATCGAGTCGGAAGTAGATCTCAAATGCACCAGCTCCAAATTTGAATAAACATTATTTTTACAACATCTAACTTTAAGGGTTAATGCAAGACGAAAGTGGTGTGGAACGCAACTTTGCGCATTGCTTTCGTGTTTCATTGAGCAATCATCTGTATCTAACGACCGCAATTTTTATTCACTAAACAGTTTATACCACAGGGGGGCCATTTCGTGGGTCTACATGGTCTAAAAGGTCAAAATATTGATTTGGTTGATTGAGTGTTATATTATTGCACCTGGTAAAACTGTACAATCAGATTTATATAATTCCGTTAGCAAACAGAGTAGACCCAGACCAGATGGCTCCTACAGAAGACCTCTGGTATGGGTCTCCTCTGTTTTCAAATTCATTATCGATAATGTCTATACGAATCATCACTTAAAGTTGCGAAAGTTGATGTCAAGTACCGATGTCGAATATGTTATTTAAACCCCCCCCCCCCCACACACACACACACACACACACACACACGCGCGCGCACGCGCGCGCGCACACACATGTACACATGCACTCACTTCCGATAATAGTTCCGTATCAGTCGTAACTACTCGCCGGTCTTGCGATTGGTTCACCGGGATTTTCCGATTCGTTCCGTATGTGTTCGCGATCTCGCAATAATATTGTGTTCTAGAACAGGAAATTTAAAGTGGGGGTGTAATTTGTTAGCATGTGTCTCACACATGCGTTTGACGATATAAGTTGTTCAGGGAATTATTTATAAAATGTTACAGACAGTATTATAACGGTAGTTATGCGATATTAAACCCTTTACTCCATGAATATTCACGTCAGAAATAATGATGTCATGAATGTTAATTATATTCTTTAATGAAACAGGAAGGTTTGCCCATAGAAGAAACTATAGTCATATCTACATTATTTCATAAGCAAACAGAGCAGACCCTTATCAGGCGACTCCTCTAGGAGCGTATTTATGGAGTAAAGGGTTAAAGCGGTTCTTTTGTATTTTGATTGGTGGCGGTGGTTGTGGTTGTGGTGGTGGTGGTCTGTCATTTTACGTGTTTGAAATCTTTTGAGGTTTGAATTACGTAAATGTTTCAATGTTTATGACTATTAATTAATTATTTACATTAATACGACGCTTGGTGGAGACCAAACACGGTTAACACTTTCGCGGTCATATAAATTTTCTCGTCTGCTTCGCTCTTTAACCCATTCCCTGATATTGACGACTTTTGACGACTCTGTAAAAGTCACTTTGTGAAACCATTGTTATAAATAGAGCATTTGCTCCTATAGGAGCAAATGCTCTGTTTATCACAATGGTTTCAAACTACAAAATACTAAAATGTTCCTTTTCTCTAGTTAATGCTCCTTTTCGGTAGATTTATACAAAGAGGTTGTATCTAAAAATAGCCTAGGAGGTAATGGGTTAAGATGGGGTTATCTTTGAGCAGTTTCTTTTGAACAAAATAATCCGTCTTACAATTTAGATCTGACGAGTAACATTATATCTCATCTGGATCTACACTATTTGCAAGGGTTATTGCAATCTACGGCAGCAAAGTCTTACGATGGTTAAATTATCTCTTACCCCGCTCTGAAAAAAAATACTGTGCTCTCAAATTCGGATCTGGTGCAAGCTTGACTATTTCCGATTTGATCAAGCCTTTGAGAAACTATTGGCCGAGTGTCAAACAAGTTGGATCCTGCTCAAACGCCGAGTTACTCGGCATCTCATCCAGATCCAAGCTGTTTTCAAGCGTGAGCCTGGTCGCGAATAGTAAAAAAGAAGTAAAGTACCTAGTTATAGTCTACTTTCAGTCCGAATGACCGCTCAGCCGACTGTACATTTACTCCCCTGGTTAGTGAGTCATTCGTCTGCAATATTTAGCACTGCTAACAAATGGCGTGATTACGCAGTCGCAGTTCCGGCTAGTGACCCTCACAGGTACCCATTTTAACAGACAGACAGACAGACAGATATACTTTATTCTTTTCAACGTGTACATAAGTACCTTGTTGCAACACAATTCAATAATGTCATTTTGGTCACACTACCACTCATCACTCATCCGATCCTCGCCTCCTATCAACCACTCACCACACTCATTCTCTCACTCATACACACAACTCCTCTCGCCCTATATCGCAATTTACCCACTACTAAACTTCAATTAAATAATCAAATTTTTCTAACACATCAATGCCATATATAATATCAAACTATAGCCTAAATGCAATACAAGTATAACTAAGCCTAAATGCAATACAAGTATAACTATCAAAAACCGATGTTTAGGATGAACTCAGACTCACTGAGCATTTAACGCATTCCTCCGAATTTCTAAAGATTCCTTTATAAATCTAGCCAAATTTACTAATGCCATCTTAGTTGAGGAACTCATTAATTCGCAAAATTTAAGATAACTTGGCCTTAAATAATATTTTTTTCTCATGTATTTCTTTCTACAGTCGTTGTATAATGTACAAATACAAACAAAGTGGTACTCATCTTCCAAATCATGCCTACTACAAAACACACAATATCTCTCATTTCTATCTACTCGTGCTCTACCATATCGACCAGATTCAATTTTCAATGGGTGGGACGACAATCGTAGTCTCGTAATAAAACAACTTAAATTCCAAGATAGTAAATCTAAATAGTCCTCAAATACAAAAATGCACTTAAAATGCCTATAGGAATATAAAACACTAGACTTATCTAAATCTCCATACCATTTCTGCAAGAAACAATCAATAACTCTCTTTTTGAATTCTTTACAAAAATGTTTACTGTTAACATCATGGGGATTTAACCATACATAATTAAAGTCATATTCCTCTAACATATTTTTGACTCCTGTTACCCAATTTTTGCGACCTTTTTCATTGTCACTTACCATCAACTTATACAGATGTTTTAAAATAATATTATCAGTATCAATTAATTTCAACCAATATTTAATTATTCTTACATAGCGATTTACAAAAAGCGGATAACGTCCAAGTTCTCCGTACACTGCTGTTGACGACGTTGACCTCTTGACCTGCAATATTTTCTTACAAAAATTCAAATGCACCCTTTCCAATGACTTACTCTTTGAATTGCCCCAGACTTCGCATGCATAACTAAGTATAGAACCGACAAAGGAATCAAAAAGCTGTAACATTGTACTTTTCTTCAGATTAACATCACGTGTATTCATAATTAAAGTATTCAATGCTTTCATGCCCTTACCGGCCAAAAACTCTTGGTTCAAGCAGAAGCTACCAGTATAATTAAAGACAGTACCGAGGTAATTAAAATCATTAACAGTGTCTAAAGTAGATAATGGGTCACCATAATACCATGTTTCATCTGGCCTTACGGGACCTCTTTTACGGAAAACCATAACTTTTGTTTTACTACAATTAACCTCTAAATCCCATGTGCAGCAATATTGTTGCAATCTATTTAAATTTTCTTGAAGTGCGGTGGGTGTTTTTCCAAATATCGCAAGATCATCAGCAAACAGTAAGGCTATTATAAGGAGATCGTCAAATTCTAAACCGTTGTTAAAATTATCCAGTAACGATAACTCCATATCCTCTATAAACAATTCAAATATTTTTGGGGACATTATCTCCCCTTGTAATAAGCCTATAATATTATCGAAAAAGTCTGAGTATTTATCAAACTTCCTTATACAGGATTTCACTTTGCCATACATGTCTCTAATTATTCTGAGTATTTTACCATTTAGTCCTAGTCTGTAAAGTTTAAGCCATAAATTATTCCTATTTACACTATCGAAAGCACGTTTAAAATCAACAAAGGCACAGTACAGCCGCTTGTTTTCGCCAAGATACCTCTGGACAATGCTATGTAACAAAAATATGGCATCTGCTGTAGATTTACCAGATCTAAAACCAAATTGAGCGTCTGATATAACGTTATTGGCGTCACACCACTTCGATATCCTATTATTTAACACACCGGTAAAAATCTTAGCTAGACAACTTATCAATGTAATACCTCTGTAATTATCTACCTTTTCACGATCACCCTTTTTATACAGAGGGATTATAATCCCTTCTGTCCATTGATCAGGATAAAAACCAGAGTTAAAAATGGCATTGAATAAATCACACAAATGCGGCGCTGTGATATCGATAGTTTCTAAAAAGTACGAATTTAACAAACAATCTTTACCCGGCGCCTTATCATGCTTAAATTTCTTAACATTTCTATTATTTCCTTAACAGTGAAGTCTGTATTCAATTCATCAAAATTGCATCGATCATCGATTAACCCCTGAGTGGAGAGGAGGCAACTTCGAGCTGGTCCAGCCGGGATTCGATCCCCGGACCCCTGGGCTATCAGCTCAACGCTCAGCCACTAGGCCAAGCCAACATCACCACGGGGATAAGGATTAAGAAAGCGCTTTCAGAAGTTCAAATGTAGTTTAATGGTTTGCGTATAATCAAGATAGAAAACTTCTGAAACGCTCACTCCATGAATATTAATGTAAGAAATGATGACACCATAAGTATTAATTAGATTAAGATTTTAATACAGCATATTAACACGTGAAATGTTGGCCATGCAGGCAGGAGCTGTAGAAACAGTTTTATATTACTCCATAAACAAACAGAGTCTATAGGAGCCTTCTGATCTGGATCTACCCGGTTTGCGAAGGAGTAGAAGGGCGTATCTATGGCGTAAAGGGGTAAGCTGTAATGAGATGTCATTATGTATCAAATAGTTTCATACTTGGTTCCAGTGTTATAAAACTTCTGCGTCTAAGTTAATTCTCAAGTATCTGATTGATCATTTTTCGAGTTTGTTCAAAGTTTGACCAATCAGGTGCTTTGAGTATGAACTCAGATTCAGATAGAAATTCATCAGCTGGTGTTTGAGAGTGAAGATCATGTGATAAATACGAACCTGGGGCTACGATGAAATTGGACCTAACGGAAAATGAAAGTTTTGCGGAATCACTAGAACAGGTATTGCACATGAAATGCAAAGTCTTGGGAGAACGTAGGCTTATTGATAGGAAATAGGGCGCATATGAAAGATAACTGACCTATCACAAAATAAAGGAATGGGACTTATTAAAGAGACACTAATGAAATTTGGACTGTTGGAAAAATGGGACATCTGGGGCAACTGGGGCCTAACGGGAAGCCGGACAGGGAGTAAAGTCCAGACTCTCATAACACGATGACTGATAACAAAAGCTGCACAATGCCAATTGTTTGGATCTATTCGGTTTTGATGTCTGGTTCGATTAAAGTTATATTCTGCTATTTTTTCTATATGAATCAATTAACACCAAAAGTGGTACGCACATTCATATGGAAATAATGCTTAAAGCCCTGTTTCCCGCTGTATATATTAATGCATTCATGTAAATCTTACCTATATCTGAATATTGCTAAATCATTAGAAAATCGCCGACATTCGATACAAACAATGCTTTGCTTACCATGCTCATTTCAAATCATATATATATACATGTATATTGAGATTCTAGAGTAATTTTGTTACGTAAACTTTTCGAAAATACGTATGACGATTGAGGAGAGTTCATCTTCTGAGGAACTATTAATCGAGTTTTCAAATAACTTGTATCCTTTAGAGACTCCGAGTTCTTCGGTGTATGATTGAAATCTGAATGTTCAAATAATCATAAATATCAACAGTATTTATCTTCCAACATAAATAGTCCAAGTGCAGTCCCTGATTAACTAACGTATAGATACTGGTAGAGCTGCAGTATACATGGACCATGGGACTTAATTAACCCGTAGCCTGCTTAACGCGACCTAACTGACATTTGCAAACAGCTTGGATCCAGATGAGACGCTGAGTAACTCGGCGTCTCACCAGGATTCAAGCTGTTTGACACTTGACACTCTGTCGACAATATCTAAAAAACTTGAACGAATCAGAGTGACAACAGCAATAGGTCGGAGCTTAGTAGACCTCATTGTCATAGCAGGCTATGGGTTAACTCATAGCCTGCTATAACATGTATGTCTGCTTCAATTCCGTTGTTCTACATTTTTTCACGTGCTTCCTACTCACTCAAGCGTTTCGGAAATGATTGACTTCAAGTGTACGTATAACAGCTTGGATCCTTATGAGACGCGGGGTTAATCGGCGTCTCATCTGAATGCAAGCTGTTTGCAAATGCAAACGCTTAGCTTAGCAGGATACGCTTAGCAGTCTGAACTCTGAGCTAATGTCGTCTGGAAATATTGTCATCTATTAAGATTCTTAAAGCACATTTTTCAGTTTCTTTTCGACAAGGACAGCCAACAGTGTCAGAGTGTCAACACGTTTGAATCCAGAAGAGGTGCCGATTTACTCAGCGTCATATCTAGATCGAAACTATTTGCAAATGTTATGACAAATTCGCCATAAGTTAACAAAATGTTAAAAATCACCCTTTTCCCTGTCACGTGATCCATTAATTCATCATAATAGCTATTTGTGGAAAGGAATTAGACAGCGCAGTCATCAAAACCCTTTACATGTTTCAGACACGTTTTGGCTTCGTTGCAAACAGTATAGAACCAGATCCGGCGACTTGAAGTACGAGTCGTCTGGTCAGAGTATGCTGATGAAATAATATAGATATGACTCTACAGTTTCTGTAATGGCCAAAATTGCCTGTGTTCATATGCCATTATAAAAATGAATCTAATTAATATTCTTGACGTCGTTATTTCTTACGTGAATAGTCTACAGGTTATGTCATGGCCAGAAGTTCATGTGTGCACATGTCACTTTAAAGATTCAGCTTATTCATATTCATGGTGCCATTATTTGTTACACGAATATTCCTCGCGTATAGTAAAAGCCCCTCAAAACTGGACGTGGACATTAGTACCAGTGCATGCCTCTCTATAACGGTCACTAAATTGTGTTAATTAGCTGGTATTTAGGGCAGGGGCTGCTAAAAGCAAGGTGAAAGTAAAACAGAACGTTCCTATAGGAGCGTTCTGTTTTACTTTCACCTTGCTTTAACTTTAACACAAATACTTGATGTAATTTAGTGGCCGTTATAGAGAGGTTTTTCTGTAGAATTACCAGATAAACCAGTGTAAAAATAACACAACACCATCCGACTTAACTCTTTACGCCATAAATACTGCGCCTTTCTACGCCTTTGACCGACATTGACGGCTCCAGTAGGAGCCATCTGAATCAGGGTCTGTTCTATTTACATATCACATAATATGCATATGTTCTAAAGTTTAAATCCCATGACCAAACCATGCTGAGTCATTGCGCTATTACATAATACAACAATAAATATATTTAATATAATTATTCCTGATATGAATATTCACAGAGTAAAGGGTTAACATAACTCAAATTGCCTTTCCATAATCTCCTATTACAAGATCACAATAGTACAGTAAACCCCACAAAACCGTACGGACGTTAAATGTAGTATAAATATCGGTCTTGGAGACAGGTGGCAGCTTAATGTATGGTGAAAGGCATACAGAAAGCTCCTCTAGGAACTTTCTGTATGACTTTCACCCTGCATTAAGCAGCCATCTGCCTACAAGTATGTGAATTCTTCTCTTCTATGATTCCGGTTTAGAGGGGTTTACTGTATCCGTGGATCAAAGGTAATTATGTACTATTAGTCAAACACTTATATAGACTGATACCTGGGGAATATTCATGTAAGAAATAATGACATCATGAGTATTAATTCGTTTTTTAATTTAAAATATATTCCCTGTTGCATATTCATGTAAGAAATAATGACAGTATGAATAATATAGTAAAACCTCTCTATAACGGCCACTAAAGTAGATCAAGTATTTTGTATTAAAGGCAGGTGGCTGCTTAAAGCAAGGTGAAAGTAAAACAGAACGCTCCTAGCCACCGGTCCTGAATACCAACTAATTAACACAATTTAGTGACCGTTATAGAGAGGGTCTACTGTAATTAGCCGCCAAAGTTTAGAGGGGGTTTACTGTATTCTTAGCCTGCTAGCACTTTCATCTATAACTACCCATGATTCTATATTCTGGACATGGGCAAACAGTGTAGACCTAGAACAGAGAGTTCCTGAATGAACCTTTATTAAGGGTCCACGCTGTTTGCTATACAAGTACCTATACGTCAATGGTTAACTACTAACAAGTACAAGGCCCTAACTGCAAGACCCTTCCGACGTGAAAAGTAGATTTGTTTTTAATTTGGACGAGTTTTCCTAATAAATATGGGGGTTAAAGGTTTCATAAAGAACACGAATTTACTGACAGTATTATCTATGAATGATTTATTAACCCTTTTCCTGTTCTGTATTTATTCCCAAGTTCAGAACCTACTGAATATTCATGGACAAAACAGTTATAATGAAATATTGAATGTGGAACATTGTAGCCATTTTAGAATGTAAAGAAACAAGATTTTTCAAATTCCACTAGCAAACAGAGCAGACCCTGATCAGACGGCTCCTGGATCTGCTCTGTTTGCGAACGCATGACAACACGTTTTATGAGGGAAAGAGTTACTTATTTCTATATATGTACATTGTATTGATATTCTTATATGATACATTCTAACAATGCCAACCATTCTCCTGCTAATCTCGAATTTACTGACATTTTCAAAAGCATGCCCTTTCAGAGCTACAGATAAAGGTGCGTACCCAAATACTAAATCGTCATTTCTTCACCAAACCCTATACTATGGCCACTCTCTAGAATCGCCTCGAAGAGACGATTCTAAAGAGTAGTCACAATATAGGGTTTGGCGGAGAACTGCTTATTTACACATACAGCATGGATGTATCAGTGTACACATACAATATGAGGGTATCAAAATACACTTACAGCATGAGGGTATCAGTGTACACATACAGCATGATGGTATCAGTGTGTACACATGCAGCATGAGGGTATCAGTGTACACTTACAGCATGGGGGTATCAGTGCACACATACAGCACGGGGGTATCAGTGTACACTTACAGCATGAGGGTATCAGTGTACACATACAGCATGGGGGTATCAGTGTACACATACAGCATGGGGGTATCAGTGTACACATACAGCATGATGGTATCAGTGTGTACACATGCAGCATGAGGGTATCAGTGTACACTTACAGCATGGGGGTATCAGTGCACACATACAGCACGGGGGTATCAGTGTACACTTACAGCATGAGGGTATCAGTGTACACATACAGCATGGGGGTATCAGTGTACACATACAGCATGGGGGTATCAGTGTACACATACAGCATGGGGGTATCAGTGTACACATACAGCATGAGGGTATCAGTGTACACATACAGCATGAGGGTATCAGTGTACACATACAGCATGATGGTATCAGTGTACACATACAGCATGAGGGTATCACTTTACACATACAGCATGAGGGTATCAGTGTACACATACAGCATGATGGTATCAGTGTACACATACAGCATGGGGGCATCAGTGTACACATACAGCATGAGGGTATCAGTGTACACATACAGCATGATGGTATCAGTGTACACATACAGCATGAGGGTATCAGTGTGTACACATACAGCATGAGGATATCAGTGTACACTTACAGCATGGGGGTATCAGTGTACACATACAGCATGGGGGTATCAGTGTGTACATATACAGCATGAGGGTATCAGTGTACACATACAGCATGAGGGTATCAGTGTGTACACATACAGCATGAGGGTATCAGTGTACACATACAGCATGAGGGTATCAGTGTACACATACAGCATGATGGTATCACTTTACACATACAGCATGCTGGTATCAGTGTACACATACAGCATGGGGGCATCAGTGTGTACACATACAGCATGAGGATATCAGTGTACACATACAGCATGATGGTATCACTTTACACATACAGCATGAGGGTATCAGTGTACACATACAGCATGGGGGCATCAGTGTGTACACATACAGCATGAGGGCATCAGTGTACACATACAGCATGAGGGTATCAGTGTACACATACAGCATGAGGGCATTAGATACATTCTAACAATGCCAACCATTCTCCTGCTAATCTCGAATTTACTGACATTTTCAAAAGCATGCCCTTTCAGAGCTACAGATAAAGGTGCGTACCAAAATACTAAATCGTCATTTCTTCACCAAACCCTATACTATGGCCACTCTCTAGAATCGCCTCGAAGAGACGATTCTAAAGAGTAGTCACAATATAGGGTTTGGCGGAGAACTGCTTATTTACACATACAGCATGGATGTATCAGTGTACACATACAATATGAGGGTATCAAAATACACTTACAGCATGAGGGTATCAGTGCACACATACAGCATGATGGTATCAGTGTGTACACATGCAGCATGAGGGTATCAGTGTACACTCACAGCATGGGGGTATCAGTGCACACATACAGCACGGGGGTATCAGTGTACACTTACAGCATGAGGGTATCAGTGTACACATACAGCATGGGGGTATCAGTGTACACATACAGCATGGGGGTATCAGTGTACACATACAGCATGGGGGTATCAGTGTACACATACAGCATGATGGTATCAGTGTACACATACAGCATGAGGGTATCAGTGTACACATACAGCATGAGGGTATCGGTGTGTACACATACAGCATGAGGGTATCAGTGTGTACACATACAGCATGAGGATATCAGTGTACACTTACAGCATGGGGGTATCAGTGTACACATACAGCATGGGGGTATCAGTGTGTACACATACAGCATGAGGGTATCAGTGTACACATACAGCATGAGGGTATCAGTGTGTACACATACAGCATGAGGGTATCAGTGTACACATACAGCATGAGGGTATCAGTGTACACATACAGCATGATGGTATCACTTTACACATACAGCATGCTGGTATCAGTGTACACATACAGCATGGGGGCATCAGTGTGTACACATACAGCATGAGGATATCAGTGTACACATACAGCATGATGGTATCACTTTACACATACAGCATGAGGGTATCAGTGTACACATACAGCATGGGGGCATCAGTGTGTACACATACAGCATGAGGGCATCAGTGCACACATACAGCATGAGGGTATCAGTGTACACATACAGCATGAGGGTATCAGTGTACACATACAGCATGAGGGCATTAGATACATTCTAACAATGCCAACCATTCTCCTGCTAATCTCGAATTTACTGACATTTTCAAAAGCATGCCCTTTCAGAGCTACAGATAAAGGTGCGTACCCAAATACTAAATCGTCATTTCTTCACCAAACCCTATACTATGGCCACTCTCTAGAATCGCCTCGAAGAGACGATTCTAAAGAGTAGTCACAATATAGGGTTTGGCGGAGAACTGCTTATTTACACATACAGCATGGATGTATCAGTGTACACATACAATATGAGGGTATCAAAATACACTTACAGCAGGAGGGTATCAGTGCACACATACAGCATGATGGTATCAGTGTGTACACATGCAGCATGAGGGTATCAGTGTACACTTACAGCATGGGGTATCAGTGCACACATACAGCACGGGGGTATCAGTGTACACTTACAGCATGAGGGTATCAGTGTACACATACAGCATGGGGGTATCAGTGTACACATACAGCATGGGGGTATCAGTGTACACATACAGCATGGGGGTATCAGTGTACACATACAGCATGATGGTATCAGTGTACACATACAGCATGAGGGTATCAGTGTACACATACAGCATGAGGGTATCAGTGTACACATACAGCATGAGGGTATCGGTGTGTACACATACAGCATGAGGATATCAGTGTACACTTACAGCATGATGGTATCAGTGTACACATACAGCATGGGGGCATCAGTGTACACATACAGCATGAGGGTATCAGTGTACACATACAGCATGATGGTATCAGTGTACACATACAGCATGAGGGTATCAGTGTGTACACATACAGCATGAGGATATCAGTGTACACTTACAGCATGGGGGTATCAGTGTACACATACAGCATGGGGGTATCAGTGTGTACACATACAGCATGAGGGTATCAGTGTACACATACAGCATGAGGGTATCAGTGTGTACACATACAGTATGAGGGTATCAGTGTACACATACAGCATGAGGGTATAAGCGTACGTACACATACAACATGAGGGTATCAGTGCATACATACAGCATGAGGATATCGATGTACACATACAGCATGGGGGCATCAGTGTACACATACAGCATGAGGGTATCAGTGTACACATACAGCATGATGGTATCAGTGTACACATACAGCATGAGGGCATTAGTGTGTACACATACAGCATGAGGATATCAGTGTACATATACAGCATGAGGGTATCAGTGTACACATACAGCATGAGGGTATCAGTGTACACATACAGCATGAGGGCATCAGTGTGTACACATACAGCATGAGGGTATCAGTGTACATATACAGCATGAGGGTATCAGTGTACACATACAGCATGAGGGTATCAGTGTACACATACTGCATGATGGTATCAGTGTACACATACAGCATGGGGGTATCAGTGTACACATACAGCATGAGGGTATCAGTGTACACATACAGCATGGGGGCATCAGTGTGTACACATACAGCATGGGGATATCAGTGTACACATAAAGCATGATGGCATCAGTGTACACTTACAGCATGAGGGCATCAGTGTACACATACAACATGAGGTTATCAGTGTACACATACAGAATGAGGGTATAAGCGTACGTACACATACAACATGAGGGTATCAGTGCATACATACAGCATGAGGATATCGATGTACACATACAGAATGAGGGTATAAGCGTACGTACACATACAACATGAGGGTATCAGTGCATACATACAACATGAGGGTATAAGCGTACGTACACATACAACATGAGGGTATCAGTGCATACATACAACATGAGGGTATCAGTGTACACATACAGAATGAGGGTATAAGCGTACGTACACATACAACATGAGGGTATCAGTGCATACATACAGCATGAGGATATCGATGTACACATACAGAATGGGGGTATCAGTGTACGTACATATATAACATGAGGGTATCAGTGTCCACATACAGCATGAGGGTATCAGTGTACACATACAGCATATGAGGGTATCAGTGTGTACACATACAGCATATGAGGGTATCAGTGAAACCTGAATGTTTTATCGGGGCTTAATCTGTAAGAAATAAAGTAATAACTAATAACCCTTTACTCCATGAATATACATGTAAGGAATGATGAATATTTATTAGATTATTTTTAAAATGGCAAATTAACACATGGAATTTTTACCTAAGCAGAAACTGCAGAACCAGGTCTAGGTTATTCATAAGAGAGCAGTGTCGATCTGAGTCTACTTTGTTTGCAAATGAGTAGAAAGCGTATTTATTTAAATAGAGTAAATGGTTAACTGATATGTAATGGCACTATGGACAAACGTTTTTTTTTATCATGGCAGAAACTGTAGAATCATATGTATATTATTTAATTGGCAATCAAAGCAGACCTGATCTGATCTGAGTCTACTCTGTTTACAAAGTCTTAAAAAGAATTAAAATGGTTAATCCCTAAGCATGTCACATGTCAAGAGATTCGCAATCTTGTATTAAACAGAGCCTAATGGTATTACATTGTATTTGTCTTCATATGCTAACACGATTTTAAAAGTTAAAAGGGTTGTCAAGAAAAGTATATGAACCTACATATCTATTCATTAAATTCAGCAACTTTAGAAAAATCAGGACTAAAAGATTCCACGTTTACATGGAGTTGTGATTTTTTATGAACATGTAAACCCATTTGAATTGCTTCAAAAGAGGCAGAAAGCGCTCGAGCTATTTAAGTTTATTAATTGAATACTGTTTCCCGCATGTACAGCCGAAATTCTTTATTGGTATTTTATGTTTACCCTTCCTTCATGAAATTGCCTTGGTCTATTTTTAGTTAACGGAAGTAAAATCCAACCAATCAAATCGCATTGTAACATATGTCGGACAGCCAGACCGCGCATTTCGATGTCAACATTAGTGTTTCTTTGCAAAGATTTTCCTTCTTTTTATCTGAATTGTGCCATAGATTTCATTGATTTTACACGCGTTTGGTATGGAAGAATATCACAACCACGTTTTAGCCTACAAGGATGTCAGAATCCACCCAGAATAGGTGAGTTTATATTTTTTTCTGTTTTAGAATTGTGGTTTGTGTATCGTAAAATCTATCCTCGTACATTTTGACATGTCCTTTGTTGGTCATATGCGTTTAAAAGCAATCCAAACGCCCCCGACATTGCCAGTAGTATCAAATAATCCAAAACATATCAATCCACCTGTTGATCAACCGCCTGCAAGTTAACACTTTTTCTTTGCATTGCAGAAAATTGCGTAATTTGATAATGTGGCGTCTTTGTTCGTTCTGTTGGACAAGATTCGAGTAAATTGCCTCGGGGCATTTCTCAGAAAAAACAAGTTGAGTAGAAATCGATAATAGATGATAACATAAGTTACATGTTTTTGATATAAGGAAAACACATTTTGGCTTTTGACGCGTGCATTTTGGCTTTTTTGGTCACGTGCGTGCAAGAACTCGAGCACGCCGGCAAATTCCGCAATGTTGGTTCACGAGGGTACTTTCGTTTCTATATGATCAGCATGGCTTCCTTCATGCGCTTCCAAAATGTCCTAGCCTATGTTAAACCTGTTCCAACAATCTGGTAATTATAGGCTACATTTTATATGATGGGTTCAATGTAAGCATGTTTTCTTGTGTTATTGTTGTATCTACTGGAGTGCCTTACTGGAGTGCTGGCAAATGAATTTCATCGTTGACAAGTGTGTCATCATGAATATATAAAATAAACGGAATAAGTCACTGTTCAACTACTCCATGGAAGGTCAAACTCTTGAAGTAGTGAAACACCATCCATACCTTGGTGTTGAACTTTCTGACTGTCTGACAACATGAAATACAATATCCATATTGAGAACATAACATCCAAAGCATCTAGGGTCTTGGGATTCTTAAAACGGAATTTAAGACATTGTCCAAAGTCTATGAAAGAACGCGCATACCAATCACTAGTAAGGCCAAGATTGGAATATAGTTCGCCCATATGGAACCCTCAACAGAAAACTCAGATTAAGAAAATTGAACAAGTGCAGAGAAACCCTGCTAGATTCGTATCAAACCCTTCAGTTACAAAAATACGACGAGTGTAACAACTATGCTACAACAGCTTAATTGGCCAATGCTGCAGCAGCGAAGAATGTCATTCGACCTATTTCGTCCACCAACTAGTGGCAATCCCTGTTACCTACTTACCATTACAATCGCCCAGACATAATATGGATAAACTGGTGTACATCTGCACAACAAACTCGTCTGCAAGAAGTAATATGAAATTTGTGGCTTATCACTGCAAAATCAATGCATATCAACACTCATTCTTTCCATTATACCATGGAACAGTTTACCTGAAATCATGCTTCAACAGAATACTTTGAACGGGTTCAGGGCAGCAGTACTCCCTGCTGCTATAATGAGAGAGTAATACCGAGACGCTGTGTACAGTGTAAATATATGTTGCATTCACATAAAAATTTCAACTATCACTTTTTTGGGGTGCCTGTCACACGCGACCACAAACATGTACAGTCACTACCCACCCACCTACTGTACAGTCACCCCTTGCACCTCCACGTAGTGTCCAGGAAGGATGATGTGGAGAAACGTCGTTGAAGTTGAAGATAAAATGTTTTCTGATTTACTTGCACATGTAGGCCTAAGTTGATGTTGACAATAAGAATGTAAGCTTCCTAACCAGTTACTCCCTTAATACACCTGATAATGCCTAAAGTTGCAAAACTTATTTATTGTATACCAAATTCATTTGGCTTCTGTATGAGTTGTCAGTGTCTCTTCTGGTTCCTATAGGGGAGCCATCTGATCAGGGTCTGCTCTGTTTGCTAATGGACTTTGATTATCCCTGTAGATCTAGACTGTTGTTCCCAAAGTCCGTGGTACTTAATGGTGTTATAAGTAATAGAGATCGAAAGGAGAACTTGTATTTACAATTAGCATTTCTGATGACATCCATTCGTTATCTTCGATATGCTTGTTATTACTTTTGAAAAATATAACGGTAATGCTCTGCAGCATGTAGATAAACTAGGTCACTGGCATCCATTTGCATTTATGACGTCATACTCGAAGTTCGTGGTATTAAGATCAGAGGCTAATAATTTTATTAGCACTATCAATAAATATATTGTTTGGGGTTTAACTGTAAAGAAAAAACAAAAAAATGATCGTGTCTGACGTTATAATGGCAGTGTTGTTGCAGACGAATGAGAGAAATGATAGAGGGTGAAAGATCTAGAGTTGAATGAAAATTGACAAAATATTGCGGATTTCGGGGTTTTGTGTGATTTAAAGTGCATTTTCTTGGATTTTGTGTTTTAACTTACAGAAATCGATCCATTTTCGCTTCAGGAATCAGGAAATGTTTTTAAATTAGATACGAAAGTAGGTCAAACAGGTTCGTATGTTTACGGAAGCAGTGTGACGTAATGCGAATACCACGAGATTCGTGATACCACGACATTCGCGTATAACAGTATACTTTGAAACAGCTTGAATACTACTGGAACACAGAGTTACTCGGTGTCTCATCTAGATCCAAGCCATTTGTAATGTGACTTATTTTGTAGTTATAGCTGGACAAGGGTTAACTCTTAAAAAGGCTTTCTCTCATGCAAATGTTTTTTTGTGCCTTTACAAACAGAGTAGACCCAGATCAGACGCCTTCTGTAGGAGACATCTGATCAGGGTCTGCTCTGTAAAACATGCTTATGAAATTATAATAGATCTGAGTACAGTTTCTAACAATACAAAGACATTCAGTACAAGCGCCATTAAAAACCCCAGCTAAGTATTCATGATGTCATTATTTCTGTCATTATTTCTGTCATTATTTCTGTCATTATTTCTGACATGAATGTTCAACGGGAACAGGGTTAACCCTTTTTGTAATGAACATGTTTGCATGTATATACATGTATTGATCACTACAGAGTACAGACATAATTTTTATATATGGTAAAAAATTAGAAGAAAATTGTTGGCTTAGACAGAACTGTTGGATCAGATCTTTATAATTTCAGGAGCAAACAAAGCAGACCCTGATCAGATGAACTCTATAGGAGCCATCTAATCTGGGTTTACTCTGTTTGCAAAGGTATGAAAGGGGGTATATGAAGGAAATGGTTAATTAGTTATATGATTATGTTATTTTCAGAGCTAAAGATAAAGATGTGTACCCATAATAAATTATTATTTCTCCACCAAACTCTATACTGTGACCACTATTTTAGTATTTAGAATCGTCTCTCCGAGAGAGTGGTGAAATAAAGGAGCCATTGTTGAAAATGTTTTTAGTTTACGCATCTTATCTGGACCTCTGATCAGGTTATGTTGTTATATTTTCAGTGCTGTAACTGGCTCCAAGTTCTACAGCAGTGATGAAGACACAGATGATGCATTAGAGTCCTATGTACATTCTAGTAGACCTCTCTGTTCAGCATACATATTTCCCAAAAAAGTGATAAATAGAGGACGCTGGTTACGAGAAGAGGTAAGAAATGATGGACATTGATTTCATTGACAAGCCAAACATGCCAGTATTTTATTGTCTCTTTCCTTCATATTGAATGCCCTTTCATGCATTTGCAAACAGAGTAGACCCAGAGCAGATGTAATACAATTTATTTCCATAATTATCACATTCATAGAGACACTTTTGCAAACAGAGTAGACTTAGATCAACTTGCTCCTGTTTACTTTTGAAATAATATGTAGATCTGATTCTATTTCTGTCATTGTCAAAATGTCTCTGGTCCATTATGCCATATTAAAAATTCAGCTAATTAATATTTATTATTTCTAACATTAATATTCATCAGGTAAAGGGTTAACGTTAAATCAACCATTTACTGAAGTAACAAATGACTCCTAAATGCAAGTTGCTGCTTAATCCAGGACAAAAATAAATGCAGTTATCTATGTAACCTATATTAAAGTAAAACAGAATATACATTGCTTTAATATCTGCACATCAGACTGACCAGAAATTTGGACTGTCTAAATGTTAACTCTTTAATCCCTGTCTATGCCTTTGCAAAGAGGGCAGACCCAGATCTGACAGCTCCTATATGAACAGCCAGATCACGGTCTGCTCAGTTTGCTTGATGGTATAATATAGATCTCATTGTACAATTTCTGCCATAGATAACAATTTCTATGTATATATGCCACTGTAGAAATGATTTTCATTTATGTTCATGATGGTGTTATTTCTTTACATGAATATTCATGGAGCAAAGGGTTAAAAAATGTGTTTTGCCCTCTGTTGATTTTAGGATGATAAACTGAAGCAGGTTGTTGAGACGATAGGCAGTCAGGATTGGTCGTTAGTTGCTCAATATTTCCCAGACAGGTCAGATATACAGTGCCAGCATCGGTGGTTCAAAGTTCTAAACCCTGACCTGATCAAAGGACCCTGGACAAAAGAGGTTGGTAGTACATCCCAGGACTAGAAAAATTCTAAAATATCTTCCTGCCCAAGAGTCATAGATGTGGAGATTTACCCTTTCCCTCATACCTCTCAACACTTTTGTTAACCATTATATCCTGATCGCAGGAGCTGTCTGGTCAGGGTTTACTCGTTATGCTTATAAAATTATAGTAGACCTGACTACAGTTTCAATAGATACTAAAAGTTTCCTGTGTACATATGCTGTTATAAAAATTTAGCTAATAAATATTTTTGATGTCATACATGTATTTCTGACATGAATATCTCCTTTATTTCTCCAACAAATGAAACCATAAGTTGTGAACAATGTTAGAATCGTCAATTGGGGACAATATTGGGGTTTAGTTGAAACCAAAGCTATGTTATTATGTATAAGCAAACAGCAGAGCCTAATCGGACAGCTGGCACTAACCCAGATAAGACTGCAATATCTTATCCAGATCAGATAGTCCCTGTGGAAGAGACAATCTAAAGAGTTGTCATGACATGGGACTTGGTGAAGAGATTTTTTTTGAATTTGAAAACACACCTTATAGTCTTATACATGCGGATCTGTGGCTCTGTTTGTCCTGTAAAACTCTTACTTGTACTGGAATCTATCTGTCAGAGAGTCATACAATACAATTCATACAGGTGATGAATAAAATAGACTGTCATTGATAATCTATAATTGCATGTAAATGGAGAATTCCAACTTTGTCCACTATTCCAAAAATGTGCACGGACTATTCTAGAATCGCCCTGCACGTTTTAAGAATTCCAATACTGTCCACCATTATTGGGATTCCTAAAACATGCAGGGCAATTCTAGAATTGTCCATATTCCAGTAATGCGCAGAACATATTATATACGTTTCTATGTCTTTGTATACAGTGTAAACCCAAATGTCTGCTTTGTTTGCTTGTCATATAATAGGTCTGTCAGACTCGATTTCCTGTGATCATGTGCCATTATGAAAAATTATCAATTGAATCTTCATGGTTTCATGTCTTTAATACATGAATATTCATAGAGGAAGGGTTAACTGCCAGGCTGCCGATCTTTAGCTCTATGCTTACTATTAAAGTGTTAGTTGTCTGCAATAATTGTCACCTGCTTTAGAAATTAGAAGGATGACACTTGACCCTGTACCTCATTAACCCTTTCCTCCATAGGCTATTTTTAGATCCAACCTCTTTGAATGAATCTACCCAAAAGGAGCATTTACTAGAGAAAAGTAAAATTTTAGAATTTTGTAGTTTGAAACCATTGTGATAGATAGAGCATTTCATGATCGGATCCTAATTTCCTATAGCAAATGGTCTATTCATCACAATGGTTTCAAGAAGTGGTTACTACAGAGGCGTAGAAAGGCATACTTATGGAGGAAAGGGTTAATATTTATGTAAGATAGTGGTCCAGAAAAAAGACATGTGAATTAAAATATTTTCAAAAATAACTTCTTAATTTCCCTTCGAGATGATTCTAAAGAGTGGCCACAACATTGGGTTTGGTGGAGAAATGATGATATTAGTATATGAGTACACATACTTATCTGTTGCCCTGTAAAGTGTAAATCATTTATATCACAAGGTTATGGACACTTGCAACTGTTCCATCTTGATGGAAATTCTCTGTTACAAAGATTCTAACTCTGACAGTTAAAAGCAGTATCTTTATTTGTATACAGGAAGACGATAGAGTGGTGAGGCTTGTACGTCAGTTTGGAGCCAAGAAGTGGACAGTTATATCTAGATATCTGAAGGGTAGAACAGGAAAGCAGTGCAGAGAGAGGTAAGCAGAGCTGTAGATAACGGGAAAGAAATCATTCTTACGCAGTGTTTCTGGTAGGATTTTCAAGTTGAGAGTTCCAAGGACCTCTAATGAAAAACATCAGGGTACCCGATAATATTATGAGAGTCCCAGTTCAAGCAAAAATGAATGTACATATCTTAATTTACTGAAGTAAAGCCATTGTCTCCAACATAATTCAATACACAATTATCAGAAGTAATTCCAAAACACAAACTATCGTAAATTTTCCAGTCATCTTATTTCTCTGACAGCAAATCCCTATCTTATTTCTACTCATTGGAATTGCCTCGTTAGGGAATAATGTACAGTAGGACCTGTCCTAAGGGCGCCCCGGGCCATTCGTTTATTGAACGTAGTCTTAAAAAGTGAGTGGTTGCTTCATGCAGGGCAAAAGTAATACAGAAAGCTCCTATAGGACTTTTGACCTACATTAAGCTACCACCTGCCATACAAACCCATAATTAGACCCCTTTGGTGGCTACTTAAGACAGGTTCTACTGTAGGTAAGAGTCTACCATTTTTGCCATACCTAAAAATCTATGTGTTCATAGGACATTATAAAAATTCATGTAACTGATAATATATATTATTATTACATTAATGTTGTAATTTTATCTTAGCCCTTTCCCCGATATACACACATGTTCAAACCTTTACAAATAGATTATAACCAAATCAGACAGCTCCTGTAGGAACTGTCTGTCAGGGTCTGCTATGTTTGCTTATTAAATTACCGTATATAGATTCATTTCTGTGATTTTTGCCTTTCTTTTCATTTTCCATTACAAAAATTCATCTTATTAGTATTCATACATAAATGGTTTCTTATGTGAATATTCATTAAGGAATGGGTTACTTTACTACCCACATACCATCTGTTGTGAATGAAATACTGTACATGTTCAATTCTTGTGTAGGTGGCACAACCATCTCAATCCGGACATTAAGAAGTGTGCCTGGACGGATGAGGAGGACCTGCTGATCTACAAACTACACAAATCCCTCGGAAATCGTTGGGCAGAAATTGCCAAGTTCCTGCCCGGAAGGTAGAGAGAATTTTAAAGAGAAAGCAATGTCACGTTTCATTTTATATATATAAATTATAATGTTAACCCATATATATTGTATCATAAGCAAATAGCAGACCCTAATCAGGTGGCTGCTATAAAAGGCGTAAAAAAAGGCACAAAGACTCTATGGAGTAACGGGTTAATCAGCTGCACACAGATTGGAACTATTCGAGAAAAGTTTAACTCTGCAGCAGCATCTAATTAGAATCTAACGTGGTTGATGCTATGACAGTTTTTGGAAAGGAAAAATTTTTTTTGCAAAATGCCTTTGCAAAAAGTGTAGACCCAAATCAAATGGCTCCTGTAAGATTATAATTACGCATGGACACAGGATTTTGTTTATATAGGAGAAACTGTTCATTTATAAGCAAACAAACAGAGCAGACCCTGATCAGACAGGGGCCATATGATCCGGGTATACTATGTAAACAAGTAGAATGGCATATTTATGGAGTATAGATTTAGCCCTTTCCCAGTTAAACATTTATTCAAGATTTTATTACCTCATTAATATTCATGGGCAGAATTAATCAAAATAGAACATTAAAAAGGGGGTTTTATGCATATTGTTTTTGCCCTGTCTGTCTCTTTGAGGACAACTTTAACATTGGTCATAACTTTTGAGTCAGTACAGATAGAGACTTGATATTTTGCATGCATGTGTATCTCATAAAGTCGCACATTTTAAGGGGTGACATGTCAAGGTCATCCTTCAAGGTCAGAGGTGAAATATATAGGTCAAATCACAGAATAACATTGGTCATAACTTTTGAACCAATAGAGATAGAGACTTGATATTTGGCATGCACATGTATCTCATGAAGTTGCACATTTTGAGGGCTGACATGTCAAGGTCATCCTTCAGGGTCAAAGGTCAAATTGGGTAGGAGCATAAGGTTTCACAAACACATCTTGTTTACCATGGGGTAAAACCAAAATCTGATCTATAAAATTTCTATAAGCAAAAAGAGCACACCATGATCTGGGTCTAATCTGTTTGCAAAAGGTGTGTGAAAAGGGAGTTCTATGAAGAAAAGGGTTAAACCATTACCTGGTAATCTCATTATGTCTCCCCCATTTATGGGGAGATATATTGTTTTTGCCAGAGTTGTCTGTCTGTCCGTCCGTCCGCACTCACCAAAGGGTAGTTGTGTGACTTTTTCTAACTAGTCCCACAAGTAAAATCATTAACCTGGCCATCTCTTGTGACATTAACCTGGCCATTTCTTGTGACATTTACCTGGCCAGTTGTGGGACATAGGGTTAGGGTTAGCTTCCAGATCATTCTTTTCCAAAGTTAGAGCCAAAAATAGTTTTTCTTGTGGGACTAGTCACACAAGAAAAGATCAAAGGAAAAAGTCACACAACTACCCATCCGTTAGCATGTCCGTCCGTCTGTCCGTCTGTCTGTCTGTCCGTCACAAACTTGTGTCGCGCATATCTCTGAAACCAGTTGGGCTAGAGTCACCAAACTTCACAGGAATGTTCACCAGCATGAGTTGTTGTGCACCTGGGTTTTTTGAATTATCTCCCCCTGATAATTTTGGAGTTATTGCCCCTGATGACTTAAAATTAGAAAAACTTTGTGTCGCGCGTATCTCTGAAACCGCTTGTACTAGAGTCACCAAACTTCACAGGAATGTTCACCAGCATGAGTTGTTTTGCACCTATGGTTTTTGAATTGTCTCCCCCTGATAATTGTTGAGTTATTGCCCCTGATATGAATACTTAAATTTATCCAAACTTTGTGTCGCGTGTATCTCTGAAACCAGTAGGGCTAGAGTCACCAAACTTCACAGGACTGTTCACAAGCATGAGTTGTTTTGCTCTTGGGTCTCCCCCTGTTAACTTTGCAGTTACCGCCCCTGACGACTTAAAATTAGACGAACTTTACTTAGTGTTGTGCATATGTCTGAAACCACTAGTGCTAGAGTCACCAAACTTCACAGGAATGTCGACCAGCATGAGTTGTTGTACAACTGGGATTTTTGAATTGTCTTCCCTTGATAACTTTGGAGTTATTGCCCCTGATATGATTACTTAAAATTAGAGAAACCTTGTGTCATGCATTTCTTTAAAACCACTAGGGCTAGAGTCACCAAACTTCACAGGAATGTTCACCAGCATGAGTTGTTGTGCGCCTGTTTTTTTTTAATTGTCTCCCCCTGATAATTCTTGAGTTACTGCCCCTGATATGTTAACTTAAAATTAGAGAAACTTTGTGCTGCACATATCTCTGAAACCAGTAGGGCTAGAGTCACCAAACTTCACAGGAATGTTCACCAGCATGATTTGTTGTGCATTTGGGTTTTTTAATTGTCTCCCCCTGATAACTTTGGAGTTACTGCCCCTTATGACTTAAATAAGAGAAACTTTACTTTGTGTCACATGTATCTCTGAAACCACTAGTGCTAGAGTCACCAAACTTCACAAGAATGTTGACTAGCATGTGTTTTTGTGTACCTGGGGCTTTTGAATTGTCTCCCCCTTACAATGTTGGAGTTATTGCCCCTGATGACTTAAACATTAGACCCTGATAAGTTTGGAGTTACAGACATTACACTTGTGTATTGGAAAGAGGATGGGAGGGGGAGACATCTGTTTTTGTGACAAAAACAAACCTCTAGTTTTTTATACGCCCGTTTGAAAAAACGGGACGTATTATGGAATGGCTCTGTCCGTCCGTCCGTCTGTCCGTCTGTAACATCTCTAACTCAAGTTCCGCTTGGTGGATCCTTCTCAAATTTTAACACAATGTTTATCTAGACATGCTACAGTAGCCTGCCAAGTCCCGGTTTGTTTATCCAAGGTCAAGGTCACACAATTGGACTTAGAATTTGCGTTTAATCAAAAATGTTAACCAGTCTGTCTGTTTGTAACATCTCTAACTCAAGTTCCGCTTGGTGGATCCTTCCCAAATTTAACCACAATGTTTATCTAGACATGCTACAGTAACCTGCCAAGTCCCGGCTCGTTTATCTCAGGTCAAGGTCGCTTAATTGGACTTAGAATTTGCGTTTAGCATTTGCGTTAAGCAAAAATGTTAACCTCAATTTATGTGGAACAAGTCCACTTATTTACATAACACTTTGTGATAAAGCTTTGAAACTTGGAACACTTGTTCACCGTCACAACCTTCACCTGTAGGCAAGAGAAAATAACTCTGTCAAGCATTTTGACCGAATTATGCCCCTTTTTAACTTAGAATTTTTGGTTAAGGCTTTGTTAAAGTCCATTTATTTACATAACCCTTTGCGATAACGCTGTTAAACTTGGAACACTTGTTCACCGTCACAACCTTCACCTGTAGGCAAGAGAAAAAAACTCTGTCAAGCATTTTGACCGAGTTATGACCCTTTTTAACTTAGAATTTTTGGTTAAGGCTTTGTTAAAGTCCATTTATTTGCATAACCCTTTGAGATAAAGCTTTTAACCTTGGAACACTTGTTCACCATCACAAGATTTACCTGTAGGCAAGAGTACATAACTCTGTCCAACATTTTGACAGAATTATGCCCCTTTTTAACTTAGAAATTTTGATTAAGGTTTTGGTTAAAGTCCACTTATTTACATAACCCTTTTAGATTAAGCTTTTAAACTTGGAACACTTGTTTACCATCAGAAGCTTCATCTTCATCTCATGCATTTAGACACAATTATGGCACTTTTTAATTTAGAATTTTTGGTTAAGGTTTTTTGTTAAAGTATGCCTATTTACAAACTTGAAACTTGTGAGTGAGTGAGTTGGGTTTAACGTCCGACCAACAGTATTTCAGTTATTTGCAGACGGCACCCGCATGAGACAAGTTATAGTGCTGCCTCACTGAAATACCCCTGCCGCGGGCACATGGCAAGGGCATCCCACCAAGTCACATTATTCGGACACCGGGCCGACCAGTCCTAGAATTACACCTTTTAATGTCGAGCGCAGACAAGGGAGCTACTAGTACCAACTTTTAACGACTTTTGGTCTGTCGCGGCCGGGGATCGAACCCACGACCTTCCGTACCGCAGGCGGACGCTCTACCACTGAGCCATGCGGACGGTATAACTTGATACTTGATCGCAAAATTGGACTTAGAATTTAGCAAATACGTTAACCCCAGTTTATGTTGAACAAAACCTCGACGGGCGTATATTGTGCCCACTGGCACTCTTGTTATTCCTTTACAAACAATAGATCAGGATTAGACGGCTTATTTTGGAACTAATGTCCTTATTTATATTTATAAATGGGCAGACTCTGTCATGAATACTTATTAGGTCAATGGTTAAACCCTCAAGAATAGATCCAAATCAGACAGCTCCTTTAGGAGCTGTCTGATCAGGGTCTTTTCTGTTTGCACATAAAATAATGTAGATATGATTGTACAGTTTCTGTCATCGCAAAAATGTCCTGTGTTCATGTGCTGTTATGAAAAAAATAAACTGATTAATATTAATGATGTCATGATTTCATACATGAATATTCATTGAAGTAGAGGTTTAACCCTATTATGCCTTTTGACTTAACCCTTTCCCTGTTCTGTATTTAGGCCACATTTCAATACCTAATGAATATTCATTAACAAAATAGTTATACAGAAATCTGGAAGGTGGGACATTGTAGACATTTTAGAAAGTAAAGAAACAGATCTATCAAATTCTATTAGCAAACAGAGCAGACCCCGATCAGACGGCTCCTATAGGAGCCATCTGATCTGGGTCTACTCTGTTTGCAAATGCGTGAAAACATGTTTACATGAGGGAAGGGTTAAATATCTCCTAAAGAAATAATTGAAAACATTTTTTTAATTGTATCATTGCTTACAGAACTGATAACGCGATCAAGAATCACTGGAACTCCACAATGAGGCGAAGATTTGAGAACGAAGAGGACGCACAGGTCACTACGGAGACATACTTTGAACAGAATCCTGCCGTAACTCCCAGCACGAGTGCAGTTCAGAATGCTCGACAAGTACAACTGTTTCCGAGTATAGAAGAGACAGCTCCTGCAGTTGTTAATAGAAGTGCTGTATACATTGAGACAGCAAGGGTGTCTACTGCAAAGTGAGTACAACTACAGAGCTCAATTATTATAACCAAGCAAACAATGTTTAGCCCATTCCCTCATATTGACACTTTTTGAGGCCCCTTTAAAAGTCTAAAATAAACCATTGTGATAAATAGAGCATTTGCTCTATAATAGCAAATGCTCTATTTATTACAATGGTTTCAAAACTGCACAATTCTAAATATTTTCCTTTTTTCTACTAAATCCTCCATTTCAGTAGATTTATTCAAAGAGTCTAAAAATAGCCTACGCTGTAATGTTCTTGAAATTGCCTATGAGGAAAAGGATTAATGCGGTAATGGGGAGTTACCATGTCAGTGTGTCTGTCTTTCTACCTGTCTGTCTTCAATGGGTTGTTTTAAACTTGTCTGTTTCGAAGAAATCACGAGCTATTGTCGTAATTCCGGCGGCGGCGTTGTCGTCCGCAATCTTAACATTGATCATAACTTCTGCAATTTTTCATTTACAACATTCATTTTTGGTATACATGTTCATCTTGACAATGACAACAGACAAGCGTTGGCACCTGCTTGCGGTACTCTTGTTTCTTGTCCATGCTATTTCTAAGCAAGTACTGACAGGATTTAAATGAAAGTTTGTGAGAAGCATTATTATCAAGAGGAGAGAAAACATTAATACAACATTTTGATAAGATGAATTTCTACAGAGTTATGATCCCTTGATTATTAAAAATATCACATATGCTCTTTTATTTTTATTTCTCAAGTCAAACCATAGCTAAATTCTTGTTGCTGCTTATTAGAATGACCTTACGAGTCAAATCTAATGAAGAGAGATACAGATAACGGTGCTTACACAAATACTAAAATCATCATTTCTCCACCAAGTACTGTACTGTGACCACTCTTTAGAATTGTCGCTTTGAGACGATTCTAAAGAGTGGTCAGAGTATAGGGTTTGGTTGAGGAATAAAGGAGCTACGCTTGAAAATGCGTAAATTTACGCATCTTATCTAGACCTCTCGAATGAGTATAAGCAAGTTTTTAACCCTTTACCTACCGTATATACCCAGACATAGTGCAAGTCAGGCCATACGAGGGGTGTTCCAAAAATAATGTCACTTGCATCGGTGCTCATATAGCGGAAGTGCTTTTGTTCATTTTAATTTGCTCTGCCCTTCAAAATACTCTCCGCCAGCCAGAATACACCTTTTTAGCCGGTCAATCCATTTTTGGAAGCATTTTTCATACTCTTCAATGGGGACACCCATCAGACACTGATAAACAGCAGATCCAAGGGCATTTCTCGAATTGTATCCCCTTCCAGATAAATGATATTTAAGTTTTGGAAAGAGAAAATAGTCGCAGGGGGCCAAGTCTGGCGAATATGGAGGGTGCGGAAGGACGGTAACCTTCTCTGACTCCAAAAAGTCAGTCACAATACGTGCCTTGTGAGCGGGTGCATTATCATGCAAAAGTCGGACATACTTAAGTCCTGTTTTGGGGCGGCTACTTTTGTAGTAGTTCTTCAATTTTCTCAGAACAACGTTTTTATAGAACTTGCCTGTGACCGTTCTGCCTTTTGGCACCGGGATTTGAATAGCTGGACCCTTATTAGTGAAAAAAATAGCATACAAAACATTCTTTACCGTTCGTATTCGTTTTGCAATACTTGGGCGTCTGGCATTTTTAGTGGCCCATATTCGGTTGGAAACCTTCCTATTTGGTTCAAAATAATACACCCAGGTCTCATCACCAGTGACTATATTATCAAAAGCCTTTTTACTATATTTTGGGTACATTTTGAGAAGTTTTTTGCCATTGTTACACGCGTCTTCTTTTGCTCATCCGTTAACAAATGGGGTATCCATCTTGCATTTATCTTTCTAACTTTTAGGTGTTTCTTCAAAATTGCATGAACTCTTGCTAACGACAAGTTTGTCATTCGAGCCAGTTGTCTTACGGTGAATCGAGCATCAGTTTTGAGGATATTTCGGATTTTTTCTATGTTACCTTTGGTCGTAGTTGTTGCAGGACGACCTGGGCGAGCAGCATCTTTCAGTTGCTGCTGCCCAGCACTAAATTTAGCTACCCACCTACAAACAGTCCTGTGGGACATTTGGCCCTCCCCATAAATGTCACACACCTGGCGGTGAATATCTACAGCCTTTATGCCGAGTAATGACCTACCTTTTATATAGGCCCTAATTTCAAGAACATTTTCAGCTCGTTTTCCTGTCATTTTGTGTATAGTCTAACGAATAGGCTATGAAACGATGTACACTGTACCGAGGCAAGTGAACGTGTGGACGAGATATTTACCTGTGTCAAGAGCCAATGATCACTCAATCGACACGAGGTGGTTTTGTGCATGAATTGCACGATTTCCGCGAAATAAAGCACAGATGACATTATTAATGGAACACCCCTCGTATATTCAATATATTGTTTTGATCATCAGTTTTTTACCTCGACCCTTCCTTTATTATTATGTAGACCCTTTTTATGCCCCACAAGGTGGTGGGGGCATATATAGTCTTGCTGTTGTACGTCTGTCCATTCATACATCCAGCAAAGCTTATGTGTCCTACCTCATACACAAATAGGATTTATTTAACAGATGAATAGTATTGATGTATGTAAGGAAGAGAATTTACGCCCCAATCATGTTTGTAAACCAGAGTTGTGGTACTTTGAAATTTCACTATCATAGTGTGAAAAGAGCTTGATTCAGAGACAATATCAAGAATTTTCTGTTGAGGTGAAAGTGGTGGTGGTGGGGGGGGGGGGGGGGGGTGATGTCCTATTGACACAATTCCTTAAACCCATCCATTTTTTATGTTGATAAGATGCAGCAAACAATAAATGTGTTTGTATAAGCCATTGACGTCAGTGGATTTAGGAAAGAACATCCTTCAGGAACCCTCTGATCTTGGTCGACACTGTTTGCCAATGTCTGTTTTTAGGGACACTGTACACTAATTGGTGAATGAAACCCATCCCTCTCTTTCAGAACCAAATTGCCAGTAGTGTCTCCTGAAGGTGGTTTTAGTGGGTTGACCACTCTTGATTTGGTCAGTGGTACCGACATGAACACGGGTGTAACACCCATCAAATTTACATCCCTCAGTGACAAAAGTAAGTACTGATTTTTTTCTTTGTCGATGTTTGATCGTTTTTGTTAACACTTTGCTCCATAAATACACCTTTCTACACCTTTGCAAACAGAGTAGACCCAGATTAGACGGCGCCTGTTGGAGCCATCTGTTAAGCGTCTGCTCTGTTAGCTTATGAAATAAAAAGATATGATTCTGCAGTTTTCGCCATGACCAAATTTCCTTTGTTAATGTGCCATTTTAAAAAAATCATGGTCTCCTTATTTCTTACTTAGGATCATATCTATATCATAGCATAAGCAAACAGATCAGACCCTGATCAGACTACTGCTATAGGAGCCGTCTGATCTAGGTCTACTGTGTTTGCAAAGGCGTAGAAAGGCGTATTTATAATGGAGTAAAGGGTTCAGTAGTTTTGCACTCAATCTCCCGGTTCCCCTATAGCCCAATTTGTAAAGATGAATAATTATACCCCCACAAACTTGTTAACACTTTAGGGCTTGTTTTCAAGTGATTTTATAGCCGTTATTTGGCTGTATTCCCAATGGCAAAAAGTGTTTTTCCCCAATTTTGATTGAAAATATCCCAATTCAGAGGTAGAAGTGTGTAGCAAGAAATTTCAGTCAGGCCAAAACTTCTAAAATTCATAAAAAAACAGTAGACCTGGATCTGGGTCTGCTGTTTATTTGAATGTTAGATGTTTTGGCCTGACTGGGTCTATTGTGTTTGCAATGGACATTTGTAGGAGGAAATTTGTTTAAATATTCTCTTATCAGACAAAATTCCCAATTCCAGGGGTCAGTGTTCTCATTAGGATTGGATTTTACCGAGTCCCTGGGACCCAGGGCATCAGCAAAAGTTGCGTCCCAAGCAAATACAACTGAGTCCCAGATAATTTCACTCCTGCTTTTATAATGGAGATTTTTTGCACCATTAAATGTAAAGGGGTAAAAATATTTAAGACTTACACTGATGTATCATTTAACATCAAAAAGATAAGTGTTACAAGCACTGTATAATAAGGTATTTCTTGATGCTTTGATTTGAAGTGCACGACAACGAGCATAGTGAACTGAGCTGAGCATCACTGTATCCGCTGGTACGTAAAAGTGGTTTACACTTCATTTTCAGTGCATACAAAGCATCACGTGGTAATTCTATTGGTTTCAGGGCTAACATCATTTACTTACAAGTCTTTAAACTCTCGATCTTGTACCAATAACGCTTTAAAGTTCCTGGCGTGTTGAACTTTTTACTAGCAGACACCATCTTTTTTCAGCACCCAAATGTCATTACTACGCGACAGAACGGTTCTCGTAGAATTACATAATTTTAGATCCTGACATTAGGGTGGAAATCGGAACCAGTCAATGCAGGTACCCTTCTACGTACCTGGAATAAACCAGGACTCGATATTAATAGATGCGTTGCAATTCGGAAAAAAATGTCAAGAAAATGGAGTGAAATTCTCTTTGTTTATTGATCTGGATTGATGTAAGACCGAGTTTCAGTTGTTAATTTAGCTGGATTCATTTAAATCGGTAAAATTTCGATCATTGTTCTTGCGTCCCATGGACGCAACGTACTTGACTATTTTGCGTTCCAACGATTTTCGGTGCGTATTTAGATATGATTACGACGTAAACGGGAACACTGGGGGTATGGGTCATCTTCCTAAAATGGTGAAAAAAAGCCCCGAGTTTAGATGTTGATGAGAGGTCCAGTAACTCAGCATCTGTTGTAGGGATTGTTGGATTTGATTCAAGCATAACCACCTTACCTCTTGAATATTTATACAAAAAATTCTTGACATCATGAATATTCATTAATTGAACTTTATAGTGGCCGTTGAACAATTGATGTGTTTTTTTGTTTTGTTTTTTTTGCCATTTTAGAAACTTGAATCATATCATTATTATTCTATAAGCAAAGTGGATTCAGATCAGATGGCTCCTACAGGACTATAAAATGTAAAACACTAAATATTTTATCTTACAGAATGTAGATTTAATGGTCATGCAATCAACCAGCTGAGAAGTCCTGTCCAGTTGATACCTTTAAGCTCCCTTGTCACATCTAAGTTTAATGTACCTGCTATACTTCGGAGGAGTAAGAAAAAGCGAAAACGTCATCAGGTTGGTATTGTATTGTAAAGAATTTACGTCTTTATAGGCATTTTGCTGCTTAATGCAGGGTGAAAATCATGCAGAAAGCTCCAAGAGGAGCTTTCGGGATGACTTTCACCCTGCATTAAGCTGCCACTTGTGTTAACAATCAATAATGGTACATATTTGAGTGTTTGTAGTATTGAGTTTTTACTGTATACATGCCATTACCAAAATCGGACTAGTATTTATGATGTTTCTGATTGACTATCAGTTTACAATTTAAATTTCAGCTTGTTCAGTTAGGTTACAGATATAGAAAGGTGTATTTATGAGTAAAGGGTTAATATTAGTTTTGAGGTATATGATATACCTCAAATCTTATATTAACCCTTTACTCCATAAATACACCTTTCTACGCATTTGCAAACAGATCAGACCCAGATCAAACGGCTCCTGTAGGAGCCGTCTGATCAGAGTCTGCTCTGTTTGCTAATGATATAATTTGGATATGATTCTACAGTTTCTGCCATGGCCAAAAATATCAATGTCCATGTGCTATTATGACAATTAAAATACTGAATATTCATGATGTCATTATTTCTTGCATGAATATTCGTGGAGTAAAGGGTTAAGTATATAGTTATACTGGAAATTGTATTTTCTTTACAGTCTCCCGAAATCACGCGGATGGATTTCCCGGAAGAATCCTTTAAAACCCCAGAGAGGGAAAACAAACGTGAAAGTGCTCGCAAAATCGTTGCTGACAATAGCCAGAAAGAAAATATAGACCCTGGTCAAAACCTGTTTCAGCAGTATAAAGACCACACTGTTAAATTATTTGGGGTAGCAAATGTTGCTGATGTACAGACAATGTGCGGTGAACTGAAATCGGGGAGTAGCTCCGAATCAACAATAAAGTATGGTGCAATAGAGACATCGAGCGAGTGTGAATATGACATCCCGCACAGTCAGGGCTCGTTAACACCACACGGAACACCGATAAAAAATCTGCCGTTCTCCCCGTCACAGGTAAGGAGTGTTGGAAATGTCCGAGGTCCAGATAAAATACATAAATATTCCATAATACTCCATAAATATGCCTTTCATTGCCTTTGCAGACAGAGTAGACCCAGGTCAGACGGCTCCTTCAGGAGCCGTCTGATCAAGGTCTGCTCTGTTTGCCGT